>CM064544.1:16300544-16433653 GCA_032716605.1 Paralithodes platypus | reverse complement strand
TCAGTAGTATATAATTTTCTCAACTTCAGTCTTTACTCGCTACTCTTTTCGTCCCTCTCCCTTCCTGCTCTCTCTATCTCTCTCTCTCTATTCTCGCCTCTCTCTCTCTCTCTCTGTATCGCAGTAAGTATATAATAGTTCTCAACTTCATTCATTACTATGGAATTTCAACGTAGACCCACACACGTGAAAATTTGATATCATTGTGATGGTGGGACCACTGTTTCGACCAAGACACACCTCCAGTGGTGGGAGTGGGGGGTGGGGGAGAGTGAGTTCGCCCTTGTATGCGGCATTTGCTCTCCTTTTTGTCCTGGCGAACGATAGTGAGCCTGTAATTTTGGAAGAACTGGCCGTTGTTCTACCTATAAATGTACAGATTAATCTAGAAGGGGGATCTAGTGGATGTTCTTTTGTTTTAAGTTTGATGGAGGTCTAGGGAGGAAACTAAATCAAAATATAAACTTATATATATATGAAGGAGCCAATAAATACGACCCATCCCCCTTTATATTTGGTGTCGGAGTTCCGTTTTGTGTAGCACTTCATAATACTGAGACTATAACCGCAGCCCCAATGTTATCAAGGGTTCAGAATATTCTGTAGCTTTTTTCTGGTCGAACTGGTATTGAAGCTTGTTTATTAAGGGGAGTCACCTGCTTTTGTTCTCTTTCTCTCCTTTTCTCTCTTTCTCTGGCTTTTATCCATTCGGACCTATTCAGCTAACTGTTTTAAGACGTTTATCCCCATCTAGGTGTCGAATTCTTCCTGGCGAGCGAAAGCGAGCCCGCATTGTATGGAGAAATCCGGCTTCGCCGGAGAAATTTTTCTATCGAAAAATTTACCAATGTAGCTTGCTGTAAAAACATATATATATATATATATATATATATGCTGCCTCGCTACCGCTCGCCAGGAAAATATTGACACCTGGATGTGGGTAAACGTCTTAAAACAGTAGGCTGAATGGGGCCTAATGGATACAAGCCAAAGAGAGAGGGAGAGAAAGATAAAAAAAGCGAGGTGAGCCCCTTAACCCATTCAGCACCAGTAACTTCCATTTAATTTTAGTCTGGCTACTATTAGACGGTTATATTCAGTTTAATTTTAGTCTGGCTACTATTAGACGGTTATATTCAGTATAATTTTAGTCTGGCTACTATTAGACGGTTATATTCAGTATAATTTTAGTCTGGCTACTATTAGACGGTTATATTCAGTATAATTTTAGTCTGGCTATTATTAGACGGTTATATTCAGTATAATTTTAGTCTGGCTACTATTAGACGGTTATATTCAGTTTAATTTTAGTCTGGCTACTATTAGACGGTTATATTCAGTTTAATTTTAGTCTGGCTACTATTAGACGGTTATATTCAGTTTAATTTTAGTCTGGCTACTATTAGACGGTTATATTCAGTATAATTTTTGTCTGGCTACTATTAGACGGTTATATTCAGTATAATTTTAGTCTGGCAACTATTAGGCGGTTATATTCAGTATAATTTTAGTCTGGCTACGATTAGACGGTTATATTCAGTATTTAATTTTAGTCTGGGACTATTAGACGGTTATATTCAGTTTAATCTGGCTACTATTAGACGGTTATTTTCCGTTTAATGACAATTTTAGTCTGTCTACCATTAGACGGGTATATTCAGTTTAATTTTAGTCTGGCTACTATTAGACAGTTATATTCAGTTTAACTTTAGTCTGGCTACTATTAGACGGTTATATTCAGTTTAATTTTAGTCTGGCTACTATTAGACGGTTATATTCAGTTTAATTTTAGTCTGGCTACTATTAGACGGTTATATTCAGTTTAGACAGTTCCTACAGCAATTTACCAGATTCGAACTATCTCACTTCACTACAACCACAGATCATTCTTAAGCTACACAAAATAATCTAAATATAGCTAAAATAACATTAGAAAGACGTCACGGTACAGTAGGGGTTAATATTTAATAAACTAATATTATAAACACTAAATTTGTTATTACGCAGGTACTGTATGTCAAGTAGAGCAATGAACAGGATTGCGATTAGAATGAAGCGTGAACCTAGAACATCGAAGCTTCTAAGTAAGTCATGTGAAATATATGCAGCTTGTTCGAGACTCCGAGCACCGAACCGTTTCACTCGCAGCCAAACACATGAAGCAATTATAGCCAGTTACTCCCAGGTCCTCAGCGAGTGTGTGTGTGTGTGCTTTGAGGAATACAATCACTGCATTGTTATTAATAGAAGGATGATCTTGGTATAAAGGTAAGAGTGACTGTTTAATTAATCAGATGTCTGAATTAGTAAACGGCATCCGGCATCCGTGGCAACATTGCGAAGGAATTAAGGGTTTAATGTTATTTTAATACCACGAATTTTGTTGATATATTTGAAGATAAATAATGAATCTATAAATTATGCTCTAAAGATCATAAGATATTTTTTTTGTTAACCCTCGGCAAAACCTAATAAAAAAGTATGGTACTAAAATGTCTTTTTCGTAACAAGGTTGTCAATACGGTACTTTCAGTCATCGATAGCTCTAAAGATCATATGAAAATGTGTTAAACCCTCGGAAAAACCTAATATAAAAGTATGGTACTAAAATTTAATTTTCGTAACAAGGTTGTCAATACGGTACTTTCCCGTTATCAATGTACAATCAAGCTGAACATTGCAGAGTATACACCATAGACTTCATCAACTTCTCTTCACCTTCGTATAATTGACAGCCAATTTTTTTATTTTTTTATTTAGGGATTAGTACTCAACCAGCGGGGGTGTGGTGTATAACCATAATACTAGGTTAGGTTAGGTAAGGTTGTTAGGTTAAGCTAATGTCTTTTCAAATCACTATCGGGGAGCGAGCGTGTCTCAACATTGATCGATGGGGATAAACTCAATTTGGCTATGAAGTTCAAGGAAAATGAGGGGTTAAAAGTGTAACAAAGACATTAGCCTAACCTAACAACCTTACCTACCCTATCCTAGTATTATGGGTGGGGGCTGCCGCCACCACACCCCCGCTGATTGGGTAACAGTGCAAAAAACACAGTATTATGGGATTTAAGAGACATACCCTAATCCGTCACCGAGTGGTAGTGGGAGGGCCGAGAGGTTCACAACAATAACATGAGTGCGGCGGCGGACGGAGTGTTGCCATATTCTAAATGCAGAATTATCGTATTGTGACCACAACATTATGGAATTTGCACCAAAATTTTCGTACACACTAATATATATATATATATATATATATATATATATAATGGTCAATATACAGGAGACGCAACAATATAGGTAGCAAATTTATAATGGTAGTTTTGGGTTCCTATCATCATAGGCCTATGCTTCATTTCTATATACTTTGTATCCCCGGGGAAAAACAAAAATATATAGGCCTATTGGGTTTTTTATTTTTTTCTTGGATTTTTTTTTTTTTTTTTATTATTAAACCTAAGCAAAAATCTTAACCTAACCTAACCTAAATGTATTTGGGGTCAATATTTACGAGCCACACCACAGCTGGGATCTCATTTTTAACGGTAGTTTTTGGTTCCTATCATGTTATGCCTCATTGCTATATACCAGTACTTTTTATCCACCGGATTTTTTTTCCTTGTTTTTTTTTTTTTTTTTTTAGCATTAACCTAACCAAAACACCGGTCAATATTTACGAGTCACACCACAGCTGGAATCTCATTTCTAAGGGTAGTTTTGGGTTCCTCTCTCTATCATTCTATTTCATTCCATGATACTTTTTAATCCCCACCGGAAAATATTTTTTTCTTGGGTTTTTTAATTTATTTGTTTTATTTTTTTTTTATTTTTTTTAGCATTAACCTAACCTAAAACACCTAACCTAATCCGAACCTAAATGTCTTTGGGGGGCTATTAGGTTAGGTTAGGTTAGGTTAGGTTAGGTTAGGTTTTTTGGTTAGGTTAATCCTAAAAAAAAAAAAAAACCCAAGAAAAAAAATATTTTCCGGTTGATAAAAAGTATATAGCAATGAAGCATAGAATGATAGGAACCCAAAACTACCGTTAAAAATGAGATCCCAGCTGTGGTGTGACTCGTAAATATTGACCAAAACACCTAACCTAACCTAACCTAACCTAACCTAACCTAACCTAATAGCCCCCAAATACATTTAGGTTAGGTTAGGTTAGGTTAGGTTTTTAGGTTAGGATAATGCTAAAAAAAAAAAAAAAAAAAAAAAAAAAAATAATAATAATAATCCGGTGGATAAAAAGTATATAGCAATGAAACATAGAATGATAGGAACCCAAAACTACCCTTAGAAATGAGATTCCAGCTGTGGTGTGACTCGTAAATATTGACCGTATTTGGGGGCTATTAGGTTAGGTTAGGTGTTTTGGTTAGGTTAATGAAAAAAAAAAAAAATCCCAAGAAAAAAACTGAAAAATCCCAAGATTTTTTTTTTTTTCCCCCGGGGATAAAAAGTATTTAGAAATGAAGCATATGATGATAGGAACCCAAAACTACCATTAGAAATGTGCTACCTATATTGTTGCATCTCCTATATATTAACCATATATATATACAGGTATATAAGGAATGTTTGTTCTAAATGGCGTTTGTATGAATCGGTGCCGTCTATAGGAAGGAATTGACAACCATGTTACGAAAAAATTCCATTTTAGTACCATATATTTTTATTAGGTTTTGCCGAGGGTTGAAACTAATTTTAATATGATGCTTAGAACATAATTATAGGTTCCATATCTGTCTTCAAATATGTCAAAATAATTGGTGACAAATAAATGGAGTTATACTATCGATATCGATGGGGAAAATAAGTTTTCCCGAGATTTCTAATTAATTACAAACACTATATATTGATGCAAATTACCAATTTTGTTTATAAAAAACACTCGGAAAATTCGTGGTATTAAAATTTAAAAAATCCGTAATTTTAACTACTGTATATATAATACTTAATTCGGAAAAATGTTATTTTAATACCACAAATTTTCCGAGTGTTTTTTTATAAAACAAATTGGTCATTTTCATGTTTGTAATTAATTAGAAATCTCGGGAAAACCTATTTTCCCCAGTAGGCCTATCGATCGATGTTGAGACACGCCCCCAGATAGTGATTTGAAAAGACATTAGCCTAACCTAACAACCTTACCTAACCTAACCTAGTATTATGGGTGGGGGCTGCTACCCCCACACCCCCGCTGGTTGAGTACTAATCCCTTAGTAAATAAAACAAAAAAATTGGTTGTCGATTATACGAAGGTGAAAGAAAATTCGATGAAGTCTACGGTGTTTACTCTGCAATCTTTAGCTTTGATTGTACATTGATAACGGGAAAGTACCGTATTGACAACCTTGTCGGGAATAGGGTAATGATCCCGACAGGTTTTGGTCCAATAGGACATTTGAATTTGGCGGTATCGTATCGCTTGTACGATTTCGGCTGGTTCTTTGTGTATTGTAGTTTATTCTTAAGTTAGGTTAAATATTAACTGTAATGTATAAATATCTACATCAGCTCTAGATGTATTATGAAACCAAGTTATGGGTTATAATTATTATGAGCCGGCAGCCATATGTAATTTCGCGAAGCGATCGGACGCCGGCCCTTTAGTCTCTCAATCAACACCATACAGCCAACATCTCCCCCCTGCCGGCTCTGACTCAACCCACAGTTCACCATGTGCTACAACTACTAACAATAATAACAACAGTCCTACATCACCAGTCCTCTAAGCTAAGTTCATTGTATCGATATTGTATTATGTGAACATTCCTACATGTCATGCAATTGAATTAGCCGTGTGTGGGGGACTGGATTACACCCATCGACGACTACGTCGTTGGTAATTATAATATAACTATTTGTTGGGTTATTTCATGTACCAGTGATACGCAATTTAACCTCTCTATCTAAATTCCCGACAAATAATGGTCCTTCGTGCCCTAAGGCTTCCTTACCGTAGTGCCAATGTTGTCCTCATAGACCAGGATAAGGGAATATTTAGGGGAAATATCCTCGATGATAATGACAGAAAGTACTTACTATCCTCAGCCCTTAAACTGAAAGATTCTACTGACTACCCCAGGGTTTACATCCACAAAGATTTAACTTATAAGCAGAGACAGGAACTTTTCCAGAGAAGATCCGAAGCCGCGAGTGCCCGGGCGGGTGCTGTGACATCCGCGCTGGCCCCATCCAGACCGCAGCCACAGGCCCCGCCCGGTCCTGTTCCCCCTCGTGACATCCCCCCTGTTGCTGCTCAAGATGTCCCTGCGGCTTCTGCAGTGGATGGAGGCCGGGGGCCCCCCGGATCTGACACTTCAAAGGAGTGAAAACGTTGATGATCTCCCTTTATCCCAGTAACTAACCTCCATCATTGACAATAACACATTCCATTCTTTGTCCATAGCTCATGTTAATGTTAATTCCATACTTAATAAGGTTAACTATATTTTTTCAATTTTATACGATTCCGATATCTCAGTTCTTGGTGTTAGTGAGTCATGGCTGCTGCCTTATGTCTCTACCGCCGCTATTTCTATTCCCAATTATGCAGTCCTAAGAAAAGATGTCCACGGCGATATCCCAAAACATGGTGTATGTATGTATGTCAAGTCTTCCTTAAAATATATTGAAATTGATGTTGACCTTCAAAATACCCTTGTTATTTTTCTGCCTGACTATAATATTTACATAATAACAGTTTATCGCCCCCCTTCTTACACCCCCTTAGATAATGAGACATTATTTGACTTTATTTATGATTTTTGCTCAGACAAGGAAATAGTTCTCATGGGAGATTTCAACCTTCCTTCTATTAAATGGTCTTGTGATCTTATTCGTAGAGGTCTCAGTCTCCTCGATACAACATTCCTTGACTGTTTTACATCCTTGGGACTTACTCAACTTATTACAGAACCCACTTTCCACCCGTCGGGTAATATACTGGACCTGATTCTTACCTCGGAAAACGACCGAATTGGCGATACACAGGTACTTCCTCCATTTCCCAACTGTGGCCATAGCCCAGTTATCACCAATTATATATTCCAGATCCAAACTATCAATGACGAGCCCACTAACATCAAGATATGGCATAGAGGTGACTACAGAGAGATTAACCTAATTTTGGAGGATATTGATTGGGATTTTGAATTTGCCCACCTCAATGTTAATCTAATGTTTTCTCGTTTTACAGACATACTTATGCCCTTAATTAACCGTTTTATCCCTACAAAGAGTTTCAATAACTTGTCTTGTCCTCCATGGCCTGTCAGACCCCCTATATTATTAAAAAATACCAGACATAACTTTTGGACTAATTATAAAGAAACTCGTACACAGTTTGGTCGTAAACTCTAAACCAGAGCAAAGGAACGCCCTGGATCAGTTTTTAGATATTAATTATCATTACAAAAATTATGCCATCCATAGTCAGTCCAGGTATGAGGCTTCACTGATTGACCATCTCACAACCAACTCTAAAATATTCCATTCTTATATCCGGAAAAAGAAGGTGGGTAGACCCAGTATTGGCCCACTCAAGTCTTCCACAGGTAACATCATTCACGATGCAGGGGCTATGGCTGAACTATTTGTGTCTTCCTTTGCCAGTGTTTTTTCAACATCTGCTCCCACCTCCCCTGCCTCACATCAGGTAACAGACAGAATTATTCCAGATATCAATATTAATCTTAATGATGTTATATCTGTTCTCAACAAACTCGATACGTCCTCATCAATGGGTCCAGACGGTATCCACGCCCACCTACTTAAATCCTGTGTCCATACCCTTGCATATCCTCTTTTGCTGATATACCGTGCCTCATTGGTCTCTGGAACCCTCCCTTCTGCCTGGAAGAGTTCCTCAGTTGTGCCCATTTTTAAAAAGGGTTCTCGCTACAATCCACTAATGTATAGACCAATCTCTCTAACTTCCATCTGTTCAAAGTCCTTGGAACGTATTATAACTAAATTTATCTATGAATATCTTGACTCTAACAATCTTCTCAATAAGGACCAATTTGGATTCACACCAGGCAGATCATCCGAGGACCAACTCCTTCTTACTTACAAGGACAATCACCAAATGGATGGACCAGGGTTATAATGTTGACTTGATCCTGTTTGACTATTCCAAGGCCTTTGACGTGGTTAATCAATGACATTCTGATCACCAAACTTTATAGCTTGGGAATTAGGGGTAGGGTACTGGACTGGATTAGGGACTTTCTCCATAACCGTATTATGCATGTCAAAGTAAATAATCATTTTAGTTCTTTCAGGGATGTGCTTAGCGGAGTCCCTCCAGGCTCTGTCCTTGGTCCCCTGCTTTTCCTCATATTTATCAATTATATTACTCGTAATATTAATTCGTCTACCAAAATATATGTTGATGATTTGAAACTGTATGTAAAAATCAAATATGATAACCTCTTAAATTTTCTTAATTGGATGTTTGCTTGCCAGTCTGATATAGACGTGCTTGCTAAGGTCTCTAAATCCTGGGGCCTAACGATGAACCCAGATAAATGTGTCCACCTAAGATTTTGTAGGAAAGAAATTGATTGGGATGACCTGGGTCATTTCTGGCCGATACTATCTTGACAACTCCCTTAATCCCTATTAGAGACTCTGCATCGATCTAGGAATTTTAATCGATTCTTCCCTTAAGTTTCATACACACATCTCTAATATTGTCCACAAGGCTGGAGGACTCGCCCATAGTATCCTAAGGTCAACTGTCAACCGGGATGCCTCCTTTATGATGCCACTATTTATTTCCCATATTCGTCCCATATTAGAATATTCTTCCTCTCTGTGGAACCTTGGGTATTTGGGGGACCTAAGACTACTGGAGTCTGTTCAGAGACGTTGGACTAAATCTATTGGGGGTCTCGAGAATCTTAATTATGGTGAGAGATTGAGGATATTAAACCTATTTTCCATTAAGGGTAGACTTCTTAGGCATGACATAATTAAGTACTGGCAAATATTTCACGGTCTCTGCTCAATTACTCCTGAAGATGTTTTTGATCGTCCCCAATATTTTGCAACCAGGGGTCACCCATATAAAATTGGTCACTCGAGATGCCAGCTTGAAATAAGAAAAATAATTTTTAATCTTAGATATGTGTCTCTGTGGAACTCTTTGCCCACAGAATTGGTATCCCTGACTACCTATTATCTTTCAAGGCTGCCCTTTCCGACTATCTTGCAGGAGTTTTATATGAATAGTCATGATTTTGTTCTCGATGTCACACCTTCTGGCCTCCTCAACCACTTATACTTGTACCTTGTTTGTAAACGTAGCTGCTTATGATGCACTTTCCAGTCCATAGATTTCTATACTCCCTGTTTTTACTACAAATTTTAAATTATCTTTGGGCTGGCGCATCAGCAGTGTGTGGCTTCCGTGGACCCTGTCCTACCACTTAGCTCTGGGGTCTGGGAAGCCCACCAGGTAAGAATACCAGGTAAGAATACCGTTTTGTTTGCTACCTTGACGCTTGTGGGCTTACAAATGGCTGCCGCCTCGCGCGTTGTTAGGCCGACTGCCGTTCCCTAGTTTAGACCCAGCTTCTTCCCTCCTGTTTTTTAGCATTTAGACGCCGTCCCTATCTTTTTTGTGGCTAGTTTCCAGATTTTTTGGGCGTGTGTTCCTTGGCCTTTTTATGGTGGGTTAGCTGGGCTGGTGATTGGGGTAGGGGTAATTTCGTCGGGCACCATTTCACGCTAGTAGGCATAGCTAGGCTAGGCAGGCTTAGGCATGCAGGTGTCTGTGGTAGCTGTTCATTTCGCTTTGGTGGTGTGCCTGTGGTGTTCGTTGTGTTTTTTCATGTGACTCATTTAATTACATTTTGCCGGTGGGGAGGGTTCTCATGTGACTCATTTAATTAAATGTTATAGTCTAGTTGCCTAATTACGGTCATGGGGTTCGGTCTCTGTTGATTCCTAAGCGATTGACAGCCAACAGACCTCATGATTGTGGGATGGGCAGCTGGGCTAAGCCTAATACTTATTACTAGGCCTCATCAGTTCTTTTCATTTACCCTTCTTTCTCTAGCCCTAGTTTGTTTCTGCTATTTGTCATTCTTATTCAATTAATTCTTCCTACTGCAGCTGGTAGCCTAATGACCGTTTCCAAATTGGGAGTGGCAATGCTATTGCCACATTTGTTAATTTAAATTAATTTGTGTAATAGTTTGCTTTCTAGTTTAGAGAGTTAATAGCCTAATTGACTTAACGATGAAAGATTTAAAGAAACTTAAGATTCTTAAGGGAGGGATAAAGGGAAGTTTAAATAGGTGTTTAAGAGATCTTGATGAATTTTTATTGAGTGCCACGGCTGATCAAATAAAGGGTAAATTCGCTACTGTTACTAAATCGCTAGCTACTTATGATAGTTATGCTCAGCAGCTATATGGTTTATTGACAGTTACTGACGATGTGGAAGATTAGCCAGACTATCTTCCACCCAAGGATCAACCTCTGTTAAGAATACCGGTACACCAAAGGCGACTGGTTTTAACCTGCCGAAGCTTACTTTGCCTACCTTTTCCGGGGATTCGGCTACCTGGACTGGATTTTGGGATATTTTTGAGTGTTCCGTCCATCATAATAAAACACTCACATCATCCAAAGGTTCACATATCTCCGTGGTCAATTGAAATGGGAGGCATTGAAGTTAGTCGATGGGTACAAGCTAGAAGCTACCAGCTACGAGTCTGCAGTGGAGTTGCTGAAGAGAACTTACGGGAGAGTGGAAGTCATCAAGACCGCGTTAATTATTAAGTTCTTCACGCTAGATCCTCCATCCTATGATGTGACGGCCCTAAAGGAGTACTATGCCTCCTTTGAGAGCCTCCTCTGATCTATTGAGACAATGGCCGTCACCAAGGAGGAGATATTTAGTGTGAATATCTTGAATAAGATACCCTCTCCCCTAAGGGAAATCTTAAGACGACAACTAAGCGACTCTCCACTAAACTTGGAAGCGTTGGTGCAGGTGTACCAGACTGAAGTCTTCAATATGGAGAGTACTGGACACTACCGACAAGTGGAGATGTCGCCATCTACTGCAGCTTTCCCGGTACAGACTTCTCCTAAACAGAAAAGGCCAATATCATTAGGTTGTAAGTTGTGCAGTGTCCACGGTCATCTGTGGTATCAGTGTCCTAAGTATCCTAAGGCTACACAGAAGATTGGCCAGGCTAAATCGCTTAAGTTATGTACCAGCTGTCTGGCAAGAAACCACTTCAACAGTACCTGCACCAATTCCTACATCAAACCTTGTAAGTATTGCAAGGGGAAACATTGGTTTTCCCTTTGCACCCAGTCTGATCGGCACGACGGCAAAGAAAAGGGGAGAACCCCCAAAGAGTCACATGAGAAAGGTAAGAGCGAGGGTGATAAAGTATCTGCCATGTCCATTGCTTCTCGAGAATGTCAATTGCTTCCTACTATGATGCTGCCAGTAGTGGGGAGTAATAATAATACTATAATGACGCACACCTTACTTGACCAGTGCTCGCAGAGGTCATTCGTTCTGCGGTCATCATTACCCCAGATCAAGTGTACCAGCAAGGGTCAAGAGAATTTGCGTCTCCATGGTTTCACTGGTGAAATAGATTCCAGTGACTATGATATCGTGGAGATTTCCTATGTTTGTAGAAGAAAGGTATGTCCCATCAAGGCTGTTGTGGTCGACACACTACCCAGTTTCTATATAGCATCAGAGATTCAACCACATTTGAAATATCTCAGAAGCAAGGGGTATAACCTGGCTGATGATCAACTCTCTGCTAACAATGGTATTATGCTACTGGTCGGAGCTGATTATTACTACGACCTGGTTCACCCTGGATATCGGCGGGTAGATAAGCTAATAATGCTCCCCACGATCCAAGGGTATGCCATTTCTGGATCCTATGCCACTTCCTCTCAAGACACACAGGTGGAGGTGGTTACGGTCCTCAAGGTAGCAGTAAGCCCCATAGATAAATATATTAGGCCAAAGGTGCCTGATAATACATGTACTGATATAGATAAGCTATGGGACTTGGACAATATTGGAATTGACCCACATGAACTTGATCGTGAGTCCAAGCAAGCGTTAAGCTCGTATGAAGAGTCTGTAATGTATGACTCTGGCAGAGGTCAGTATGTGGTAAGGCTCCCTTGGAATGATAACAAGAGTAAATTACCTACTAACTTCCATCTAGCACTTGGTAGGTTACGTGGCCTTCAGAACCAGTTTGTCAAGGATCCAAGTTATTGCGAGACTTATGCGGCAGTTTTAGCCGAGCAGGTACAACGTGGATTTGTGGAGAGAGTAGGTCTCAGTGAATATGGGGATAACATCCATTACCTTGCTCACCATGGGGTTAAAAAGGACAGTTCCACCACTCCTGTTCGTATTGTGTATGACTGCTCTGCTAAATCCAGTGATCGCTCCTATAGCCTGAATGATTGTCTGTACACGGGTCCGTCTCTGATCTCGCGCAAATTATGTTGCGCTTCAGATGTCATAAGTTTGCATGGGTCGCCGATATTGAGAAGGCCTTCCTGATGCTTCAACTCCATTGTGAAGACAGGGACTCGACAAGATTTTTATGGCCACGGGACCCAATGGATCTAGATTCAGAGTATCTGGTCTACAGGTTCAGAGTCGTCTTATTCGGGGCGACCTGTTCCCAGTTCCTTCTCAACGCTACTATCTTGCGTCATCTTGAGGAGGCTGGACTAGATCCTGACTTCAAGAATGAGATCAAGCAGGGGATCTATGTGGCCAATCTTTAAGGCACTGGAGACAATGAAGATTTGTTGCTCAAGAGTTGCTGGGAGATCCGCGATATATTTGCCAAGGCTCATCTATACTTGAGAGAATGGGCCACTAATAGTGATCTTTTGAAAGGTCAATTTACTTCTAACGGTGTAGCTACTGAGAATAGTGAGGTGAAGTTTTTAGGCCACAAATGGGACACTACCACAGATTTTATATCCTTCTGTCACACCCCATGCGGCAGTGAGCTTATGACCAAGCGAAACTGCTTAAGCTTGTCAGCGAGGTTGTTTGATCCCCTAGGTTTTTTGCTGCCTGTAACAATCCGTGCTCGTATGTTTTTACAGCAACTGTGGCGGCTAAAACTAGATTGGGCCACGCCCCTCCCAATTGAGTTACAAGATACTTGGCGGTTGATTCGGTCGGACCTTTCCACATGTTGCAAGGTCCGACTTAATCGTCAGGTTATTAGTGGTCAACAGGTGGATCTACACGCCTTTTCTGATGCTAGTAATAGTGCGTACGGTACTGCCATATACATATGCAATGGTAGTGAAGCGACGCTGGCTATAGCGAAGGCCAAAGTAGCCCCTATAAAGTAGATTACAGTTCCTAAATTAGAACTTACTGCATTGCTTCTGTCTGCTCGTCTAATAAAGTTTACACTGGATGCTTATACAGACATACTACAGATTAATAACGTCTATGTCTGGAGCGACAGTCAAATAGCACTTTCATGGGTACACAGCCAGAAAGTGTTACCTGTTTATGTTTCTAATCACACTGATGAGATTCATAACTTAGTTCCTACAGCTACATTTTGCTATGTGGGCACCAGGGATAACCCCAGTGACATATTTTCCCGGGGGATCTCGGCGCAGCAGTTTACGTCTTCCTCTATTTGGTGGCATGGATCTCCATGGCTTACATCTCCAACTGAATGGCCTCAGGATTTCAGGGAATGCATATCTGATCCTTCAAGTCGGCCCCAAGATGATGTGTTAAGTAGTTCGAATGTGAGTACTACACATCAGGATAACAAGTTGGTAGAGTGGGAACGTTACGGCAGCTATGATAAAGTAATACGGGTATTTGCATGGATATACCGTTTCATTAACAACATGAGAAGTCGGGCTCACGGGTCTTTCCTTAGTGAAGATTCGAAGCATATCAGACTCCATGAATTGAGATCAGCAGAAGCAAAACTAATATGTTTAGTACAAAAGGAATCTTATCCTACTGAACATCAAATCCTGAGCAAGGAGTCAAAGGCCAAACCCTCAAACTTAATGAGGCAGCTAGGATTATATATGGAAGGAGGCATAATTAAGTGTAGAGGCAGGATACAAAAGGTGGACATTATTGATTCTGCGAAATATCCTGTCCTACTTAGCTCCTCTCATTTGATTACCAAACTGTTGATTCGCCAATGCCATAGGACCTGCCTACATTTTGGCGTAAATTATGTTCTGGCATATATGCGACAACGTTGGTGGATCCATAAGATGCGACAAGCAATTAAAGGGATCCACAATAGCTGGTCTATCTGTAAAAGATTACAGGGTAAGCCTTACTCCCCAGTTGATCTACCTCCCTTGCCTGAGTTCAGGGTACAAAGGACTGAACCATTTCAGGTAACCGGGGTACACTACACCGGAGCGATTCATGTTAGAGAATCGCCCGGTAATATCATAAAGGTATATGCCGTCCTATTCACATGTGCGGTAACCAGAGCAATTCATATTGAATTGATTGACGACCTATCCAGTGAGGGGTTTTTGCATACTCTAAGACACTTTGCAGGCCGCAATGGTTTCCCTCAAATTATTATGAGCGATAATGCGACTTGTTTTGTCGGGGCCTCTAAATATCTCCAGAGTTTAATGGATGACCCGCAGGTTGTGGCTACCCTCACTGGAAAGGGTTGTCAGTGGAGATTTATACCAGCACGTGCACCATGGTTCGGGGCGATTTGGGAGAGAACTATCGGTATCGTCAAATCTGCCATGAAGAAGGTATTAGGAAGGGTACTGGTGACCAGACGGGAGTTGCAAACCATCTTAATAGAAATTGAGATGTCAGTCAACGACAGGCCCTTGACCTATACCTCGGCAGATGTTGATGACCTCTTACCCATTTCGCCTTCTATGCTAACACATGGACGAACCCTTAATACCTTTCCTAGATCGTCCGTAAATTACGAAGATCTGCAAGACCCTACGTTCGGCAATGCTGACGCCACACGTCATCGCTTCCAGTATGTAAACAAGGTGTCCGACGATCTATGGAAACGGTGGACCCAAGAATATTTGCTGTCTCTTCGCGAGCGTCACTCTCATAAGATCAAAGGGACGAATCAACGATGGCCTCGTATCGGGGATATCGTCCTGATTCATGATGAGCGTCCTAGGTTTTTTTGGAAGCTTGGGAGGATTATCGATTTGTTCCAGGGCATTGATGGTCTTATAAGGGTTGCTAGAATACGAACTTCGACTGGGGTTACTACTCGCCCAGTCGTAAGGTTATATCCCTTGGAGCAGGATGTAGAACTGCCGGATGATCCTTGCGTCTCTACTGATTACCCTCCGTGGGAGAGTGCTGGTGACAGTGCTCCTCAAGGTGGGGCAGCAGATGATGAGAAGGATGATCCTCCTCAGGCTTCAGGTGGCGCTCGTCCCAAAAGGAGGGCGGCTATGAGTTCCGTGGATCTTTGGAGATCAAAGATCAAACAAGGTGATCTTTGACTTCGATGTCCTTTTTTTGTTCTCTGTATATAGCTCCTGTATATAATTTTTGGTGGCGGGCAATATGTCGGGAATAGGGTAATGATCCCGACAGGTTTTGGTCCAATAGGACATTTGAATTTGGCGGTATCGTATCGCTTGTACGATTTCTGCTGGTTCTTTGTGTATTGTAGTTTATTCTTAAGTTAGGTTAAACATTAACTGTAATGTATAAATATCTACATCAGCTCTAGATGTATTATGAAACCAAGTTTATGGGTTATAATTATTATGAGCCGGCAGCCATATGTAATTTCGCGAAGCGATCGGATGCCGGCCCTTTAGTCTCTCAATCAACACCATACAGCCAAAATCTCCCCCCTCCCGGGTCTGACTCAACCCACAGTTCACCATGTGCTACAACTACTAACAATAATAACAACAGTCCTACATCACCAGTCCTCTAAGCTAAGTTCATTGTATCGATATTGTATTATGTGAACATTCCTACATGTCATGCAATTGAATTAGCCGTGTGTGGGGGACTGGATTACACCCATCGACGACTACGTCGTTGGTAATTATAATATAACTATTTGTTGGGTTATTTCATGTACCAGTGATACACAATTTAACCTCTCTATCTAAATTCCCGACAGATAACGGGAAAGTACCGTATTGACAACCTTGTTACGAAAATTAAATTTTAGTACCATATTAGGTTTTTCCGAGGGTTTAACACATTTTTATATGATCTTTAGAGCTATCGATAACTGGAAATACCGTATTGACAACCTTGTTACGAAAAAGACATTTTAGTACCATACTTTTTCATTAGGTTTTGCCGAGGGTTAAAACAAATTTTCTTATGATCTTTAGAGCATATAGATTCAATATTTACCTTCAAATATATCAACAAAATTTGTGGTATTATAATAACATTGAACCCATACCGTCTATCCATCTGAAACCTACATTATATTCATTGCATTTCTGGGGAAGGATGTAGTTACCGGGTGTACCACTACCGACATACAACATAAATCATCTATAAATACTTATAATAAAATAAATACTTATAAATCTATAATACTAGGTTAGATTAGGTTAGATTGTTTGGTTAGGGTAATGTATTTTTGTATCCAAAGGCAGTCAAAATAGACGGGAACATGATGGTGAGCGTCCGCGTAGTGTAAACAAGACGGGCGGTACACCCGGTAACTACATTCTTGCCCATTTCTGAGTATAACTCCATTTATTTGTCACCAATTATTTTGACATATTTGAAGACAGATATGGAATCTATATGCTCTAAGCATCATATTAAAATTAGTTTCAACCCTCGGCAAAACCTAATAAAAATTATGGTACTAAAATGGAATTTTTTCGTAACATGGTTGTCAATACCTTCCTATAGACGGCACCGATTCGTACATACACCATTTTCACCTGTCTCCCGAAGTCTGTCCACCAGCTTTTTACTCAACACTAACTCCACCTGCCTATCTCTGTCGAAACTACAGGTGTTCATTTCCACAGCTTTGCGCATCACGTCACGAGACACTACTGGGTTCCTATTGTTTTTTTTTGTGAAGATGTCATTATAACGCATATGCTACGTCACGCATACCCTCGGGAGCCAATCAATCCGGTGTAATATGTTGATTACGTCATTGCAATCTGCCAATCACAGATACCCACCTTGATTTACCTGATAATCGCCAGTCGAGTCATGCCGGTAGACCGTAAAGGTCCAGGATGTTCGCCTCTGCACTGTGTTATTGTAGAAACTACAAGAAATAATACTGCTGCCCTGAAAGTATATACAGAACATGGGTGCTTGCCTACTGATCTGACGTGTAAGAGGTAAGATTTTTTCGCATAGGTTTAAACTTCCGGAAATTAATGGGTAATAAATACCACGTACTGAGTACTATGAATCCGCTGTACATGGCATGCAAGGGCTAGTTTATTATCCCACGTACTGAGTACTATGAATCCGCTGTACCTGGCATGCATGGGCTAGTTTATTATCCCACGTACTGAGTACTATGAATCCACTGTACCTGGTATGCATGGGCTAGTTTAGTATCCCACGTACTGAGTACTATGAATCCGCTGTACCTGGCATGCAAGGGCTAGTTTAGTATCCCACGTACTGAGTACTATGAATCCGCTGTATCTGGCATGCAAGTGCTAGTTGGAAAAACTAAATAAGATGGTCACTTATTTTCCCATGGATTTTTTTATTTTTCCCTGTTAGTTTTCATCAATATATAGTGTTTGGAAATAATTACAACCCTCGGCGAAACCGTTTTCCCCATTACACAACGATTGGTAATTCTGCATAACTACTACTCCTGTTATTTTAGGTTTTATTTATTTTATTTTTGTATTTTAATGCTTTGTAAGTGTGTATTTTCTAGTTAGAAAGTGAGGAAAGCACTATTTATTAGCATTTGTAATATTAATTGTAATTCCGATACCTCAACAATCTAGGGGAGAGTTTGGGAATGCGGGGTTTTGGGTGGGGTAAATATAGGGGTATCATGGGAATAACTCTAAAAATGTAATAAATACAATTGAAAAAAAAGACAACATTTTGAAATCCGAGCCAAGTTTTGGCAAAAGTTGGCTCGGATTTGGCCAATTTTCAGAGTCTAAAAAGTGCAAAATTGGAAAAAAAGTTGGCTCGGATTTCACCCATTTTCAGATGAAGAAAACCCCAAAGTGTTGACCAAACTTGGCTGTGGTTTTTCGAATTTTCAGAGTCCAAAATCACAGTAATCTCATTTTGAAAGTTGGCTCGTGTTTTCTTGTTTTTCAACGTGGAAAAACCCAGTAAGAATGGGGTTATCATTAGCCTAGCCTAACTTCACCTAAACTAGTATTATGGGTGGGGGCTGCTGCCCGCACACCCCCGCTAAATCCATGAAATCCGAGCAAAGTTTTGTCATTAACCTAGCCAAATAACCTAACCTAACCTAACCTAACCTAACCTAACCTAGTATTATGGGTGGAGGCTGCCACCCCCGCTTAATGCATTAAATCCAAGCCAACTTTTGTCATTAACCTAACCAAATAACCTACCCTAACCTAACCTAACCTAGTATTATGGGGTTAACATTAGCCTAACCTAACCTAAGCTAAAATTAAGGGTGGGGGCTGCCACCCCCGCTAAATGCATTAAATCCGAGCCAAGTTTTGTCATTAACCTAACCAAATAACCTAACCTAACCTAACCTAGTATTATGGGTGGTGGCTGCCGCCCCCAGGCCCTCCACACCCCCGGTAAATCAATTAAATCCGAGCCAAATTTTGTCATTAACCTAACCAAAGAGCCTAACCTAACCTTGACCTAACACCTAGTATATGTTCCCTAGACGATAACATACCTTCATGAGAGGCTGAAGAGGTTGATGCAGTAGGTTGAGAGGCTGAAGAAGAGGTTGATGCAGTAGGTTGAGAGGCTGAAGAAGAGGTTGCAGTAGGTTGAGAAGACAGTTTCTCGTATTTCACTTATAGTGAATTTGCGACAATAATAACATGTACACCAACAAAGTATAGTTCATGAAAGTGATAACACACTAATAATCATCGATGGGGCCCATAACTGGTTGGTCATCATAAACTAATACCCAGTAAAATAACAGTGCTTGTGTACGGTATGCCTAATGAAATCATCCTGTACGAAATTGGCCTTTTTGACATGGAAAAGACCCTGTAATCCAAGCCCTAAGGGTCTATTTACGGTTATATATTGAAGAAAGATAGCCATACTCGAGAAATACCGCCCAAAATATCACTAAATGTGAGGAAAACTCACCAGGCATGAGGCCTTCCTGTATGGAGGTTGTGTTTGAAACTGACATCACAGGCGAAATGCATAGTGGGTACAAGTTAAAATGTACATTTTTACAAATCGATATCCCAAAAAGTAAGATTTTTGTAGAGAAATGGGAAAGTAATACATTTAAACAGTATGTAAAACACTGGAAAACACAATTGTAAAAGAAAATAATAATAATTTGTTGGGAAAATAAAAATGTATTGTCTCACTCTCCACTCTGATTGGCTAATGAACATCCGGGAACTTCTGGGAGGAGCCTAGCATGTAAACAAAGTGGTATGAACTCATGAACTGGCTGGACAAAACTAGGGCCTACCAGTAACTAAAATTTGTATAAGGGGGTGACAATCAAATTGACAAAATAAGAAAAGTAGCACTTATCCGCACATCTGTAGGGTCCCTTGAGTAAGGTAAGATCAACAACAAATAATTACCTGAGACAGGAATCCCATAATCGAGGAGTAGTAGTGGTGCAGTTAACCCAAAACGGCGATTAAAACGTATTTTAGCAAAACTTGGCTCGGGTTTTAAGGTATTTCAAAGGCCTAAAACCCAATATTTCGAAAACCCGACCAAGTTTTGGCCAAAGCTGGCTCGGATTTTGAGAGTTTGTAGACAAAAAAATTACAGTAACCTCATTTAGAAATTTGGCTCAGGTTTCCCGAAATTGCAAAGCCATAAAACCCGAATTTTGGAAAACCCGAGCCAGGTTTTGGCAAAACTTGGCTCGGATTTTGCGAGTTTTAAGAGTAAACAAATTACAGTAACCTAATTTAGAATTTTTGCTCATGTTTCCCTAAATTGCAAACCCCAAAAAGCCTAATTTTGGAAAACCTGAGGCAATTTTTGGCAAAATTTGGATCGTATTTTGAGAATCGAAAAAGACTAACGAAATGTCGGTAATCGGCTCATGATTTCCCTACTTGCAAAGCCATATAACCAGATTTATCGAAAACTTAGCACTTATTAAAATCATAAATATCCAGTAACATAGACCTAGTACATTGGATACAAGCCTAATCCATACCTAACGCCTACAATGTGTCCGTAGTACCTAGTAGGCCTACGTGGGATACAACACGAACCCTTACCGGTGCCATGGCAGTTGGGCCGCCGCCCATTTAGTTTTCGGGTGTATCTGTAAATACTACCGCAACTACGAATCTTGTTTCTGAGACCTAGTATATTAACCTAACCAAACAACCCAACCTAACCTAACCTAGACCCAGTACGTGGGATACTAAACTAGCCCTTGCATGCCAGCAACAGCGGATTCATAGTACCCCGTACATGGAATACTAAACTAGCCCTTGCATGCCAGCAACAGCGGATTCATAGTACTCAGTACGTGGAATACTAAACTAGCCCTTGCATGCCAGCAACAGCGGATTCATAGTATTCAGTACATGGAATACTAAACTAGCCCTTGCATGCCAGCAACAGCGGATTCATAGTATTCAGTACGTGGAATACTAAACTAGCCCTTGCATGCCAGCAACAGCGGATTCATAGTATTCAGTACGTGGAATACTAAACTAGCCCTTGCATGCCAGCAACAGCGGATTCATAGTACTCAGTACGTGGAATACTAAACTAGCCCTTGCATGCCAGCAACAGCAGATTCATAGTACTCAGTATGTGGAATACTAAACTAGCCCTTGCATGCCAGCAACAGCGGATTCATAGTACTCAGTACGTGGAATACTAAACTAGCCCTTGCATGCCAGCAACAGCGGATTCATAGTATTCAGTACGTGGAATACTAAACTAGCCCTTGCATGCCAGCAACAGCGGATTCATAGTATTCAGTACGTGGAATACTAAACTAGCCCTTGCATGCCAGCAACAGCAGATTTAGCCCTTGCATGCCAGCAACAGCAGATTTGGTAAACCTGACTTTTTGGACCGACAGCGATTTTAGTAAGTTTTATTTTGTTTTTTGTAATTTTTCCTTCAGATATAGTGCTGTTTTATACTGAAGAGGAGCTGAAATTAATATTTACCCATTATCCAACAATCTAAAAGCACGCACCCCACTAGTGGGGAGGGCTATGAAGTTCAGGGAAAATGAGGGGTTAAAAGCGTAAAAATACAATAATATAGCGTTTTGTATCAAAACTAGGCTCAGGTTTTCCCAAATTGCAAACCCATACAACCCAATTTTGTGAATACCCGAGCCAACTTTTGACGAAAGCTGGCTCGGATTTCACGGGGTGGAGTGGGTAGCCTAATATATCATGTTGTAAGAATTGTCAACTTTGGGAAGACATTACCCTAACCCAACAATCTTACCTAATCTATCCTAGTATTATGGGTGGGGGCTGCCGCCCCCACACCCCCGCTAGTTGGGTTTAGGGTTAGACTACTTTTTTTTTTTTAATGTTCTAGGCTATTAGCCTAACCTAACAACCTTACCTAACCTAACCTAGTATATGGGTGGGGGCTGCCGTCCCCATACCCCTGCTGGTTGGGTTACTGTTTTTTTTTTTTATGTGCTATTAGCCTAACTTAACAACCTAACCTAACCTAACCTAGTATATGGGTGGGGGCTCCTGCCCCCACACTCCCACTGGTTGGGTACTGGCTGAAAAACTTATTGTTTTACAGTATATATGTATTTTAGCGTTTTTTTCTTTTGTTCTCCCTTATAATATATTTCAGCTCTTAATGAATATATAGCAATGATGTATATGCTCTACCGGACCTATTAGGCCTAAACAGATCGATGGGCTAACTGTCGGTCCAAAACATCAGTATAACTGCGGATTCATAGTACTCAGTACGGGGATACTAAACTAGCCCTTGCATGCCAGCTACAGAGGATTCATAGTACTCAGTACGTGGTATGTATTAACCATTAATTTCCGGAAGTTTAAACCTATGCGAAAAAACCTTACCTCTAAGGTGGACAGACCTCGGGAGACAGGTGAAAATGGCGTGTGTACGAATCGGTGCCGTCAATAGGAAGGTATTGCCAACCATGTTACGAAAAATATCCATTTTAGTACCATATATTTGTATTAGGTTTGGCCGAGGCTTAAAATACATTTTCATATGATGTTTAGAGCATATAAAATCCATATTTGTTTTCAAATATTGCAAAATAATTGGTGACCAACTTATTTAGTTATACTGGCTAGTTTAGTATCCCACGTACTGGGTCTAGGTTAGGTTAGGTTGGGTTGTTTGGTTAGGTTAATATACTAGGTCTCAGAAACAAGATTCGTAGTTGCGGTAGTATTTACAGATACGCCCGAATAATAAATGGGCGGCGGCCCAACTGCCATGGCACCGGTAAGGGTTCGTGTTGTATCCCACGTAGGCCTACTAGGTACTACGGACACATTGTAGGCGTTAGGTGTGGATTAGGCTTGTATCCAATGTACTAGGTCAATGTTACTGGATATTTGTGATAAATAAGTGCTAAGTTTTCGATAAATCTGGTCATATGGCTTTGCAATTAGGGAAATCATTATCCGATTTCCGACATTTCGTTAGTCTTTTTCGATTCTCAAAATACGATCCAAGTTTTGCCAAAAATTGGCTCCGGTTTTCCAAAATTATGCTTGTTGGGGTTTGCAATTTCGGGAAACCTGAGCCAAATTTCTAAATGAGGTTACTGTCATTTCTTTGTCTACAAACTCGCAAAATCCGAGCCAGCTTTGGCCAAAACTTGGCTCGGGTTTTCAAAATATTGAGTTTTAGGCCTTTGAAATACCTTAAAACCTGAGCCAAGTTTTGCTAAAATACGTTTTTATCGCCGTTTTACACATTTAACCCCTCATTTTCCCTGTACTTTATAGCCATCCCCACTATCGGGCGGCGTGTCTTAAGATAGTTGTATAATGGGGAAAACGGTTTCTCCGAGGGTTGTAATTATTTCCAAACACTATATATTTATGAAAACTAATAGGGAAAAATAAAAAAATCCATGGGAAAATTTGTGCCATAAAATTGGAGGAGACGCAACAATATAGGTAGCAAATTTCTAATGGTAGTGTTGGGTTCCTATCATCATATGCTTCATTTCTATATACTTTTTATCCCCGGGAAAAAAAAAATAAATACAAAATCTTGGGTTTTTTATTTTTTCTTGGATTTTTGTTTTTGTTTTTATTAACATAACAAAAAAACCTAACCTAACCTAACCTACAGTAAATATATTTGGGGGCTATTAGGTTAGGTTAGGTTTCTTGGTTAGGTTAATGACCAAAAAAATAAATCCCAAGAAAAAAAATGAAAATCCCAAGATTTTTTTTTTCCAGGAATAAATAGTATATAGAAATGAAGCATATGATGATAGGAACCCAAAACTACCATTAGAAATGTGCTACCTATATTGTTGCATCTCCTGTATATTAACCAAATGGAGTTTTGCCCATTTCTGTTGTATATCGATGTTTACGGCTCCAACCTCCTTATAGCCAGAAACTCGCCAGTGCTAACAATTGTACGAACTAACTGTGTAACCATCCAACTCTGGCAAACAAGTAAGTGATTTACTATGTTTTTGCATTTGAATGGGGTACATTAAAATTCAATGGGTAGGTAAAATGTAGAGTTCTGGCGTACCGCCCGCCTTGTATACACTACGCGGAGCGGCGGCGGACGCTTGCCATCATGTTCCTGTCTATTTTGACTGCCTTTGGTTACAATAATTTTTTGAGGGGGGCTTTGCCCCCCCCCCCCCCTCCCCATGACATATTGTCATCATATATATTGCCAGCATACTACATCCATCCCCATTCAATTAATGATTCCGGTATATATTAAGTAAACCACCCACCAATTTTCATGACAATTTTGAAATGCATGTTGGAATCCCTATAAACTGTACTTCTTTTGTATGTAAGTTTGATAATTTGGAAAAATCGATTAAGGGAGAAAATTAATATTGAAAATGATGTGTAAAAAGTTTCCCATAAACGGCGGCCCGCTATGTTATTGTAATTTGCGGCCTAATTTCGTCTGTTAATTCACTATCTTCTTAATTGGACCCCCTATGAAGTACAACAGATTATGATGACATAAGTGACGGGTGTTTAGAGGGGGCAGAGCTCCCCCTTCAACATATTACGTGTCCCACAGTAACTTCTATTATATAAACAACCCAAGAAATTTCACAGATTTTTTAAATTTCATTTAGGATGTGATATAACCTATACTCCATGTTAAAATAAGTTTCAACCCTCGAAAAATTCTATTAAGGGAGATACAGAACCTAGAACCTGTAACGATATTTATCTAGGGTTTCCCACAGACGCCACCTCGCTAGTTAGGTTAGGTGAGGTTAGGTTAGGATAGGTTAGGTTAAAAAAAATACAAGAAAATCCGAGCCAACTTCTTTTTTGAACTTACTGTCTTTGGACAAACTGGATTTTAGGTCACGTTTTTTTTTTTTTTTTTTTTTTTTTTTCTATATTCCAACTTACTTCCTCTCGGGCATAGTCTGAGAGCCTTAACATTCACCGCTTTACAATGAACAGTGAAGCCCGTGAGGTCTTGTTCCAGTCCAGGGAGTGAGACGTGAAGCACGTAGAGCACAACGAGCACCTGCCATCTTGCCTTCACATGAGGCACGGTGCTCACTCATGGCCCGAAACGATCCCATCTCTGAAGCCATCTCGCTCCCGTGCTTCACTGTCTCAACCCCTACACTCGGACTCTCACACTTACACACACACAACGCCACCTGTTGAGCAGATAACTCACCAGGCATTGCACCCCTATAGCATATTTTGAATATGGGAATATTCATACAGTGCTATTTAATCAGGGAACAATGAGGGTATTTTATTGACGTTTCGGTGGGCTTGTGGTAATGCACTGATACTAGGTACAGCACAAATTCCATCCCAATAATATCTTCCCATCGATACATCGGGATTTGAACCCGGGACCTTTGGATTACCAGGCCAGTGGCAAGACCACTCCACCACACCTCCCCTATGGGATATAATCCCCTATATATATCCCCTATGGGATATAATGGGATAACGTATGGGATATAATGTTCTAAATGTATACTATAATGTACATTAATGCTTTGTCATAGAGTATTAGTCACCACAATACATGTCTTTACCGTTGCATATTAAATTATTTTTCCTTAGACATTGTGGGTTAAATAAGGGTGGAAGGATAAATGGCGGCCATCTTGGATCAGCTGAGAACTAATATGTTTTCACTTTTTTACAGTATTTTTAGTATTTTGTCATATTCTACATCAATGTTAACCCTGCGGGGGTCTGGGGGCGGCAGCCCCCAGGTTAGCTTAGGTTGTTAGGTTAGGGTAATGACAAAATATGGTTTTAGGGGGCATGTTTTAATATTGCAAAATAATGGGTAAATATGAATTTGCAGAAGGAAAAACACATTAAAACACACTAATCAATGAAGGAACTGATGAGAAAAAGGATTATAATACAAAAAAACACATAAGTGACTTAAAATCCAATTTGACCCTGTCTTTTATGCAGCTAAAAATCTTAAAATCCGACCCAACTTTTGCCAAAACTTGGCTCGGGTTTTCTCATTTTGTGGTTTTCTCATTTGGGGGTTTTCTCAAGTTGAAAAACAACAAAACCTGAGCCAACTTTCATCATAAAAGCCATTATATCGTCTTTTTATGTCTTTAACACCACATTTTCCCTGATCTTCATAGCCCTCCCCACTATCGGGCGCCATCTTAAGATCGTTGGATAAAGGGGAAAACGATTTTTGCGGAGGTTGAAACTAATGTCAATCACTATATATTGATGCAAATAAACTAAAACTAAAATAATTGGTGGGTGGTTTCCTTAATATTGTCCATGATTCCGAGTATCCGTCGTGTTAGTTGTTGTTCTTAGTGAATAATTCCAACTTATTAGTGTTTTGGGTATAATCCTGTGTAGTGGGGAGACCTGTATTTATATCTCAATTATTTGGTAATGTTTCAATTTTGTTTTTTCTTTTTACATTCATAAATAGTCCACTAGATTACAGGTAGGTTAGGACAGGTTGAATATATTTTTCAATGCTTCTTAATAAATAGGCATCTAAAGAAACAGTTCTCATGATCTTATCGTGTTTTATAATCTCATACTCTGCTAGTGATATTTAAACTTATAGTATATCGCATGTTAGAAATTTATGGTATTTACTTGGTACTAAAACTTTAGGACAATAACCTATGTATTATAGGTCACATTATGGAACATCTATCGATCTATCTATTGCCTGACGCCGTGATCCCCGAAGGGGTGGCCACGAACGAACCGCCCCCATGCACCTCTGTCCCCAGTCCGTCGACGCCTCTCCCCCCAACCAGCACCGCCTTCGTTCATAATTACTTCCTCACTCCATCCTTCCACCTCTCCATCGGTCTACCTCTCCCTCTCTGTCCCTCCACCTCGCTCTCGTACACCCTCTTAGTCATTCTTATAACCGAAACTACCACTAATTATTTCTCAATATTTGAAGGCTATTATAGAATAAGGATGTTGCAAAGATCATATTAAAATTTGTTTCAACCTCCGGAGATCCATTGTATGTACACTATATAAAGTACTGTAAAAACAAAAATACTCTCCCTATAATTCTCCCTATTGATGGCAGTGAAATTCTTTTTAAGCCCCTTACTGTTAAAATAGATGCTGATTTCAATAATTCATGGGGGAGTGAGGGGGGCAAAGCCCCCCCTCAACCCATGCTGTATCCAAAGGCCAAACAAAATTTATATTTACTCTGAAAATGACTTACATCTGAGTGTTTTAAGATCGTTTGATAATGGGTGAAATAAAGTTTTCCGGGGATTGTAACTAATTTCAACTACTGTATAATGATGAAAACTACATAAAACCCAAAAGAAAAACCATGGGAAAATTAGTGGTAGTTTCGGTTATATTTTCCATATTTACCTATGTTCCCGTTAAAATATCGGTAGCATTCAAGGAGACTACATCAGACTCTTCTTCTTCTTCTTCTTACCTCTAACCAGGTATAGGCTATCCTAGTGTTTACTAGCCTATACCCCTTTGAAAGGACATTAGCCTAACCTAACAACCTTACCTAACCTATCCTAGTATTATGGGTGGGGGCTGCCGCCCCCACACCCCCGCTATTTGACATCTTTGACAGATTTTTGGTGTATTTTTCTGTGAAATCAGGTTTTTTCAAGTGTCGATAACGAAATTCCTCCATGCGGACTATAATGAGAAAAATATGGCGAGTCTATTGGTCCCTATTTTACCTAATAAATTGTTTCTAATAAGGCGGATGTAGTGTCCTTGAATATTATCAAAATATCCTCAAGTAACCTATTAAAAACTGTTCAGGGGACTGGTTAGAACTTGTAGGATGTTTAATTGAAGTGCGGAAATCATATTTACTGAGAAATAATAGTCTTAAAATGCGCTATGGGTCACCCAGGGTCCCAGGTAAACAATGACTACTTCAGGCAAAAATGTACAAATATTATATTAGATTAACCTAACCTAACCTAACCTAACCCTAATATAATATAATATAATATAACATAACAGAACATTTTTGCCTGAACTTGTCATTGTTTACCTGGGAACCTGGGTGACCCATAGAGCATTTTACGACTGTTATTTCTCAGTAAATACTGATTTCCGCACTTCAATTAAACATCCTACAAGTTCAAACCAGTCCCCTGAACAGTTTTTAATAGGTTTGTTACGACTGAGGTTTAAATATATCAGGGTTCTTATTCATTGGACTAGTAATGGCATAAATGCTACAATGGAGAGCGCTAGATCCAACCTCTGATGTATATTCCCAGTGAACAAAGAACACAAATACTCTCCAGAGTTCTATATGCAATAATAGGTTATTAAACTCTCAATAAATGTGCGTCTACTCCTCTAGGCTTCATGTTATGTGAATACAGCCTATTACCGAAGGAGCTTGGTTATGGTATGCAAAGTAAGGTGGTAAGAGAAGTTACAGCTTACGTTACTTTAATCAATAAATGTAAGGCACTCCTGCATGAAAGAAAGTGCACTAAAGTCCTTCAACACCAACAAGGAATCTTCTTTAAATGTTAGATGCTATCAAGATGCTCGAATCGGAAATGGAACTAAAAAAGGCAGGCAGCGGAACAATGCTCGTGCAGGCTATGCACACAAAAAGGCAGGAGATATAATGCAGTCGGAGCCAAGAATATCCTAAACGCCACAACAATAATAATAATCGCCACGACCATGCAGTATTCCTATTAACAAAAAGAGCCTAAGTCGTTTGTGTCTCAATACATCAAACTAGGCTGCGAAATGCTTGTGTAATCATAAACGGGTATGCATAAAAAGAGTAATTGGTTTAACTCCGTGCGACATATATGACGCAATCGCGTCATATGGAACTTATAACCAAAAACTCATATGACGCGATCGCGTCATATGGACTTATCTCCATGCCTCTCCAATAATTTTATGACGCGAGTTTGCGTCATATGAGCTCAGTAAGCCCGATTAGTTAGCTTACGATAAAACCGTTGGTGGCAACCTCAGCCTCCTCCGATAATTCTAACGGCCGCAGTGTTGTTGTGAGTGTAGTGCGAGGCAGTGGCAATGATCCCGGGGCTCCCGCCTCCTCGGACTTATTGGAACGTAATATGTCTGAAGGAGTTAATATACTTAATGTCTACTGTGACTGATAAAGTCTAGCTAGAGTCAATGATACGAGATACTGGTGCGCATGGCATGCCGCATAGCTTAGTGCCAATCTCAAGTCTGTGCGTCAAGTATTACGTTAGAGTGAAGGGTAGCTCTCTTGAGAAACCTTAAGACCGAAGTATTAAGCGTTCTCCTGGCGTATCTCAAAGACAAACAACGAGCTTAGAACAGTGCAGAATGGTATAGGCAAAAAGCCCTCATTCATGTATGCTCTACTCTCAATGGCACACAGACTAGAATTTACCCAATCAACTCCAGTTCTCAGGTATGTCGTGCAGCTTTTAACTAAAGCCAGCACCCATTGGAAACAATACCTTATAGTATCAGACTCCTAGTCTAGCATTATCTAATCCACCAGAACACTAATAATTATAGGAAGCGGTACTGAACAATATGAATGCCAACCAATGCTTCGTGATCAACTTATCTTAACAACTAACATACATGGGTTATATAATACCTTAACGCACAATACAACTGGCCAGCATTAAGCTGATTATGCAGAGTTAACCAGAGGGGGTATAATATTAATAAAAGGTGGTGAAAGATATGGAAAATGAGAGAGATAGGCAGAGGAAAAGGTTCTCAGGTGCAGTTAGGGGGACAGGTATCAAAGGGATAAGAGGGATGCGTTCTAGAAACCAGATCTGAGGGAGAGAGTGGCCAGAAAGCTGTATATATACTAGCACTAGCTCGCACCGCGTAGTCAAATCGGTAACAATCCCTTCAGCCAATGACAAAGAAGCCAGCCAAACATGACGTCACCAAGCATGGTAAAAAACTCCTCCAACCAATCCCCAAGAGGCCAGCCAGCTGTGACGTCATCAAGCATGGCAAAAAACACTGCGCGCCTCCTCTCACTCGGTTCTACTCTCTCTCTCTCTCTCTCTCTCTCAAATCCTATCATTACTACTTAATGATAAAACATATACTTTGCAATTAAATATATAAAGCCTTGACATGGGCGAAAACAAAGAGCCTTTCTGGACTGCCCATGACACAAGCTTTCATATGAAATAAAGCACACAATAATAAATCAACTGTAGCCACATCCACTGCCCTGGCGATCCTAGCGAGTCACTGTAGGACAAGCCATGCGGTTCTAACGGAGTGGTTAACGTCACACCCCCCCCAAGATTTTTCTCAGAGGCCCAAAGCTCAAAAAAATCTGATGGTTAGAACCCATGCTATATCTCTACTTCCCATCACCCAGCGGCAGTAAAATATCTGGCACAGTTCTTCAACAAAACATTTTACAAAATTATAACCCTCCCCAACACAATAGGTTAAATCATATGTAGTTATGCTCCTCAAGAGCGAGCTTCTCTAGCCCAGCATTCTGAGAGGAGTGCAACTCAGAATTACTGCTATAACATACTGAAATAAATTCAAATATCAAAGAAAGAGTTTTTATTTGATTTTTATGTTTTTAGTTTGTTTATTTCGGCTGCACTATAGAGGCAAGCCTAGTTTTTTCTTCTATACCAAACGCTCAACTCCTGCTTTACGACCCAAAACGCTGGGCTACAACCGCGAGCCAACAAGCACCAAGCGCAAAATACTATTCAAACTAAAGCATGAGGCTACCCGTGTGTCAATCTACCCAGGATCATATACCCTCGAAAGACAATCTGCAAACATGTTGTCACAACCGGCAATATGGCGTATGTCCAGGTTATATACCAATAACCTTAGTGACCACCTGGTCAGCCTCATATTCCGATTATGAAACTGGTCCAAGAACTTGAGAGGGTGATGATCTGTGTAAACTACAACGACCGGACCATAGGCTGGAACATAGACCTCGAAATGCCTCAGTGCAAGCACAACTGCCAGCAGCTCCCTCTCGACAACAGAGCAGCTTCCCTGGGCTGAATTGAACTTCTCCGAGCAGAAACTAACAGGATGTTCCAGCCCATCATCGTCCTTTTTCATAAGGACGGCACCAGCCCCCACACCACTAGCATCCGTTGCTAGTTGGAAAGGTAGGCTAAAGTCAGGGGCCCTGAGGATCGGGTGAGTGCACAACAGGTGTTTTACTACTCTAAACGCCTTCTCACACTCAGGCGCCCATTTGACTTTCTTATCCTTCCAGTTATCCTCCACCTGAGCTTGACTGTCCCGTTCTCCTTCTCCACCTTGACTGCTAAACGTCATCACAGGCACAGTTAGAGGCTCAGGGGGGTGCCTCACATACTCCTTCATGAGATTAACGTGACATAACTGATTGCGCTTACGTCTGTCTGGAGCGGCCACCAAGCAATCCAGGTCCGATAGCCTCTCAACCACCCTATAAGGACCAGTGTACTTCGCGGATAAAGGGATGACCTACAAGGGGCAGTAGAATCAACCCCTCCTGACCCACGTGAAACTCCCTGAGTTTAACCTTGAGGTCGTACCTGTCCTTCATGAGGGCCTGAGAGCTAGTCAAATTACGGCCAGCCAACTCCAGACTGCGCAACATCCGTTCTCGACTGTCGAGGACATACTTGAGCATAGAACAAGGTTTTTCTGCGCCCTCCCATATTTCTTTAACCATATGGAGAGGCTCTCTGACACGGTGTCCAAAGACGAGCTCATTTGGGCTGAATCCCAAACTTTCCCCAGGTACCTCCCGTGCAGCAAATAAAACATATGGCAGACCAAGATCCCAACCTTTCCCACTCTCAAAGCAACAACAACGAAGCACAGATTTCAAGGTTGAGTGCCATCGCTCCAACACACCCTGGCTCTCCGGATGATACGCAGATGACACAACCGTAACAATTCCATGCTGTGGCATTGCTTGAACAAAGAGGCTAGAAGTGAAGTTGGATCCTTGGTCTGACTGAATCCCCTGCGGGTAACCATACCGGGAAAAATACACTAGCAAGTTTCGGACCACCGTCTTCGCTGACCCATTTCTCATAGGGTATGCGTCAGGGTAACTTGTTGCTACATCTCCCGACTGTGCATCACTGCCCTCTTCCATCTCGACAGCACCGGTACCACATTCAAGAACCTCCGGGTCTTCTAATTGCAATTTACGAATGTCCGAAGGAGCAAGCTTATCTACGTGTTTGCGAAACAACTCATGCCCCCCTCCTACATTGAATTTAGCCTCCCGTTGCTCTCTCTCTGTGTATCGTTGCTGTCTCTTCGTCTTTTTTAAGCCCATCCTCTGCCTTCTTAGTAACAGTTAATGGGTCTTCTCCAGACTCGAAAATCGGTCCTAATAACGAGTCCCCGAGAATGTCCGTTGATACTAAACTCTCAACCGCATCAACTTTCAACCCCTTCTCGGTACCTTTCCTCCGCTTGTCTAAAGACTGTTGACCAGAATGTGACTCCCTGGATGCAAGAGATCTGGTGACAACACACGCCATAGGTTGCACCTGACACTTCTCAACCGACTCCTGCTCCTCCCTACTCACGTCGGCCGGCTTCTCGGCAACAACTAAGGGTGGAGCCTCAGAAGTAGGCCCCGCAAAGTCGTTGCCGAGAAGGAGGTCGACGCCCCCAACAGGTAACTTCTCCACAATTCCTACATCCAGGTCACGAGTCACACCATCAACTTCCATCTTCATTCTTACAAGCGGGTATGACCTTGTTGCATTAACTCCCTGAACCACGACCACCCGCGCCGTATTTACAGGTTTACCAGTGAAATTTCTCAACAGTGTTTGCGATGCCCCAGTGTCACGCAAAATTCTCACCTCATGTCGTAGACCCCCCACTTCACACAACCGAGTCCCCTGTGGTCACTAAAGGCATCACGGACAGGGAATAAGCCTTCCGGATCCTTCTGCACTGGCAGTGTATTTACCTCGGAAGAATTGCCTCTAACAAACTCCGATGTCCTCTTGAACACTCCAATACCGTGAGCAAAAGACACGGCTGCCGGAGGAGGTCGACTAGGGCACTCATTTGCCTTATGACCCTCCTGGTGGCAACTAAAACACATAAATTTCGGTTTCGGCTTATACGGTGATGTAAAAGGCCCTGACTTTTCTTATACGGCGTGGTGTAAGGTTTGGATTCAGTTTTAGTTTCATGGCTCTTTTGTTTAAATGTGTCATTGCTACGGGGAGGGGGAGGATAATGGTCCTTAGCACTTGCATCGTACTTCTGTGAGGACCCGCAACCCCGAATCAACGACAGCCGTCGATCAGCCATTTCTGCTGCTTCGACTAGAGTTCTTGGGTTTTTCTCCTTTAAGTTCAAAGTTAGATCACCGCCCGTGCTCTTAAAGAACTGCTCCAACATCATTAACTGCTTAATTCCATCAAATGTTGTTACCTTCTCAGATCGGAGCCAGTTCCCCATAGCATCGGACAAGTCCCGGGCGTGTTCCAAAAAGGTGCTATCTCTTCCCTTGGTTACACCCCAGAACTTCAAACGGTACGTTTCTGGTTGCAGTTCGTAAGCCCTCAGGACAGCCTCCTTGAGATCCTCATACACAATACATGACTCCAAAGGTAACGCATCATAGGCTTTAAGACCCTTGCCTATTAATCTAGAGGATACAAGTGCTGCCCATTTATTCTCTGGCCACTGGCGTTCCTGGCACTTCTTCTCAAAGCGTGCGAAAAATTCTGTTACACCACTCTCATCAAACACCGGAACCAGTTTCAATAAGTGCGAGAGAGATTGATCATGAGCACGGTTACCAGCCCCAAGTCGCTGTCCCGTTGTCTCTACTCGCGACTTCTCTACGTCCATGTCGGCACAGTACCTAGTCGACTCTAAATCAGCTTGGATTTTTGCTAGCTCTATGTGGTGGTGACTTTTTCTCTCTTCTATCTTGGCTCTCTCATCTATCTTGGCTAATTCTAATTGCTGCTGAAGCTCACATGCCCTTTGTTGCTGTTGATGCTGAAGCTTAGCTAATTCGAGCTGAAGCAATAATTCTGGAGTTAACCCTTGAGGAGGTGAAGGTGCTACAATGTTTGAAATTACCGGTGGTCCCCCCAGGGGCAACCCACCCTGCCAGCCACCACCCAACTGTGGAAGCGTACTCGGGGTCGGCAAACTACTGGGATGGCTGGGAGTCGAGTGTAGGGGAAGCATGGCCGAAGGGCTCTGAGCACTCAACCCATCTCGCTCACCAGTCACCCTGCCCAGTACACACGTTATCAAGTTATCCCTGGTCATGCTGCTAGTACCCGCATGACCGATAGCTGTGGCCAGGCATTGAAGACCGTACCGATCCATACCCTCCAACCGCTCGGCAGTAACAGGCCATTTCAAAAATATCCTAGCATCCTCCTCACAGTTCACCTGATCAACCATTTCATCATGCTGCTGTTCCTCAGTTTCGACATTACGTACTGTGTCTCCATTCTCCTCTGATCCGGTACAAGACATGATGCTCACAAAAATTTCCCACCTCAATATTCAGAAAAGAAGCACCCCAAACTCTTAACCCTCAATATACACACAAAAGTTCTCGGAAATACTCAAGGGCTATACTATGTTGCAAAAACAAATTATTCTTGCTGATCCCTGCAAAATATTCCCCAAAACAACAAATGTTCCCTGCTAATAAATGTAGGTTCACCAAATCCTAGGTAAGGTCGCTATTTGTTATGACTGAGGTTTAAATATATCAGGGTTCTTATTCATTGGACTAGTAATGGCATAAATGCTACAACGGAAAGCGCTAGATCCAACCTCTGATGTATATTCCCAGTGAACAAAGAACACAAATACTCTCCAGAGTTCTATATGCAATAATAGGTTATTAAACTCTAAATAAATGTGCGTCTACTCTAGGCTTAATGTTATGTGAAAACAGCCTATTACTACCTATAACCGAAGGAGCTTGGTTATGGTATGCAAAGTAAGGTGGTAAGAGAAGTTACAGCTTACGTTACTTTAATAAAAAATGTCAGGCACTCCTGCATGAAAGAAAGTGCACTAAAGTCCTTCAACACCAACAAGGAATCTTCTTTAAATGTTAGATGCTATCAAGATGCTCAAATCGGAAATGGAACCCAAAAAGGAAGGCAGCGGAACAATGCTCGTGCAGGCTATGCACACAAAAAGGCAGGAGATATAATGCAGTCGGAGCCAAGAATATCCTAAACGCCACAACAATAATAATAATCGCCACGACCATGCAGTATTCCTATTAACAAAAAGAGCCTAAGTCGTTTGTGTCTCCATACATCAAACTAGGCTGCGAAATGCTTGTGTAATCATAAACGGGTATGCATAAAAAGAGTAATTGGTTTAATATACTTAATGTCTACTGTGACTGATAAAGTCTAGCTAGAGTCAATGATACGAGATACTGGTGCGCATGGCATGCCGCATAGCCTAGTGCAAATCTCAAGTCTGTGCGTCAAGTACTACGTTAGAGTGAAGGGTAGCTCTCTTGAGAAACCTTAATACCAAAGTATTAAGCATTCTCCTGGCGTACCTCAAAAACAAACAACGAGCTTAGAACAGTGCAGAATGGTATAGGGAAAAAGCCCTCATTCGTGCATGCTCTACTCTCAATGGCACACAGACTAGAATTTACCCAATCAACTCCAGTTCTCAGGTATGTCGTGCAGCTTTTAACTAAAGCCAGCACCCATCGGAAACAATACCTTACAGTATCAGACTCCTAGTCTAGCATTATCTAATCCAGCAGAACACTAATAATTATAGGAAGCGGTACTGAACAATATGAATGCCAACCAATGCATTGTGATCAACTTATCTTAACAACTAATATATATGGGTTGTATAAGACCTTAACGCACAATACAACTGGCCAGCATGAAGCTGATTATGAAGAGTTAACCAGAGGGGGGTCTAATATTAATAAAAGGTGGTGAAAGATATGGAAAATGAGAGAGATAGGCAGAGGAAAAGGTTCTCAGGTGGAGAGAGGGAGACAGGTATCAAAGGGATAAGAGGGATGCGTTCTAGAAACCAGATCTGTGGGAGAGTGTGGCCAGAGAGCTGTATATATACTAGCACTAGCTCGCACCACGTAGTCAAAGCGGTAACAATCCCTTCAGCCAATGACAAAGAAGCCAGCCAAACATGACATCACCAAGCATGGTAAAAAACTCCTCCAACCAATCCCCAAGAGGCCAGCCAGCTGTGACGTCATCAAGCATGGCAAAAAACACTGCGCGCCTCCTCTCACTCTGTTCTACTCTCTCTCTCTCTCTCTCTCAAATCCTATCATTACTACTTAACCTGACAAGCGCGATATAGACCTAGGTGCTAGGGTAGTTATTTGTGCATTTCTAGCCCTGGATTCTGACAGAATTTGTTATATTTACAATATAAAGCATTATTTGTTTTCAGTATGCTTTTATTTTACATATATGATGTATATATGAACCTTCAAGAGTGCTAAAATAAGTGGGAAAAGCATTTGGGTGGTGAAAAACGAAGATATTGGCCATCCGGTCATAATCTCAGGCGAGAGAGAGCCACAGGCAGCCCTCCCCTCTCGCTGTCTGGGAGTCAACTGAGACGAGCGGGGCGGTGTGTGCCGGTGTCTGGGTGTTGCATAACGATCTTTTATGCAACCCACTTGTGCTACATTATCGCGGGAGAGAAAAATTACCGATAAATGATGATAATAAGAGGAAATAAAGGTGATAATTGAGGATGGGGGGAGGGGGGAATAAGGTGGGGAAGGAGGGGAGGGGGAGGGGTGAGAAACACATGGATGAGTACTAGAGGGGAATTATCTCACCTAGAGACAAAATCCTTTGTTTTGATAGGCCCTTTTTTTTTTTTGGAAGGCTTTTTTATGGTCTTGCTTCCGTGAGGCCTATCACGTTCCCTATAGGAAGCCTTCTGTGAGGCCTATCGCGCTTGCCGGGTTAAGGATAAAACATATACTTTGCAATTAAATATATAAAGCCTTGACATGGGCGAAAACAAAGAGCCTTTCTGGACTGCCCATGACACGAACTTTCATATGAAATAAAGCACACAATAATACATCAACTGTAGCCACATCCACTGCCCTGGCGATCATAGCGAGTCACTGTAGGACAAGCCATGCAGTTCTAACGGAGTGGTTAACGTCACAGGTTACTTGAGGATATTTTAACGGGACCATAGGTAAATATTTATCATACTTTTCTATGGGTTTTCTATAGCTTTCCCTTACAGTATTAGTCACCGCAATATCTTTACCGCAGCAAATTATATTAGTTTTCATTAGACTGTGTGGGTTAAATAAGGATGGAAACAAGATAGGTAAACCATCTTTAACACCTTACGAGCGGCCTATGCGGTTTATTTATATGTACCGCCCAGCGGGGTGTTTTTAGCCAAAATAGGGCTGTTTACGTGATCATTTTCATGCCTAAATAAGACCCAGAACGTAAAACAAATATCTATCCCTGAAAGGGCATAAACAGAGCTTTCGAATGACACCATAACGATCCTTTTATGATGGCTAGTTTTCTTGCAATAACCGTGCAACGTGAGTGCAAAAAGCATGTAATTAGGCACTTTTCCCATACAATTCCTTATATAGCGAGTGAGAGAGGTAGGAGGGAGGTGAGATTCATGTCAGTAGGTTCGCCGCGGTGGTCTGGAGCAGTCATACGCTCGCTACTCTCCTGCCACCACTTGTCTCTCTCTCTCAGCAACATTACGTGCTGAAATTGCCACTCGAGTTATGTCGAGCGCCGCCACATAGTCCAGCTTTATTTAACTCGACTTATGTGGTGAGCCGCTAATTAAGGGTTAATCAATGGACAACTAATTGTTCTCACTTCTCCGTCGTACTTTTAGTATTTTGTCAGATAAATCTAGTTATACTACCCCTATTTTGTCGCTATTCTGTTGGTACAAATGGGTTAATATTATTAGTAGTAGACTTAGTATGGTTTGATGATGCCCGGAAATGTATATTTGACTTGAAATAGATATATTGAAGTATTACAAACCTTCGCGAACCCATATACAGGGAACGTGAGCTGGATTAAGACCGTCGCGCACCCATAAACAGGGAACGTGAGCTGGGTTTAGACCGTCGGCGAGACAGGTTAGGTTAGGTTAAGTTAGGTTAGGTTACGCTAGGCTGATGTTAAAAATACTAAAATGCGATGGTCCTCGGTATTAAACAACACTGTATATCAAATAAAAAACAAGAACAAATTACCCGAAAAACTCTTATCTGGTTGGTGATAAATTTTTATCAAAATAAGTTTTGTTCCAGTTTCCGCATTTGCTGAACCATCCAAAAACACGCTAAAAGGCGTGTTTTGAAGGGGGGAGGTGGTGGGGGGTAGTGGGGGAGGGGTAGTATAACTGTAGATTTACCCCAGCGGGGGTGTGGGGGCGGCAGCCTCCACCCATAATACTAGGATAGGTTAGGCTAATGTCTTGTTTACGCTTTTAACCCCTCATTTTGCCTGAACTTCATAGCTCCCCACTAGTGGGGGTCGTGTTTTTAGATTGTTGGATAATGGGTAAATACTCATTTGAGCTCCTCTTCAGTATAAAACAACATTATATCTGAAGGACAAAACAACAACAAAAATGACTGAAATTGCTGTCTGTCCAAAAAGTCAGGTTTACCTTGTATTTAACAGGAAGGTACGACGAGGTAAGTGATGTGGTATAGGTGGCAATATGCGGAAATGGATTATAAGGGCATCCCGCCCCCTCTGACAAAAGTCTATCAATCTAGATGTGACACGGATTTTACAATGTTTCAGAGAGACATTAGCCTAACCTAACAACCTTACAAAGGAGTACAAAGGAAATCAAGCAACAACAGGTCTAGTGACCCTTCTAGGTTGCTTGTCCTCCAAAATACTGAGGATCAAGTGTCCAAACAGTGGTTTAGAGTGGGTAAGGGAACATTGGAAAGGGAACTACTGCCCTGCCACTAACGTGGCAGGACTAGGAAGTTAGTAGGGGACATATGGGTTAGTAACTGAGGGGAGGATAAAGTTATTCATTTACAAACGCAGTCAGTCGCGGGTTTGATGCGAGATATTTGTCTAGGCGGAATTTAAATGAATCAACGGTGCTGCAGTCTATAACGTCTCGGGGAAGCCCATTCCACAAGTTGACAACTCGATTGAAGAAGAAATTCTTAGATTCGTGCGAGTTAAAAGATTTACCAATAATTTTGCAACCGTTTCCCCGCGTGTAATTAGATTGGTCGATAGTGAAGTACTTACTACAGTTCATATTGTCGATGCCTTTGATGATTTTGAACACTTGAATTAAGTCGCCTCTTAATCTGCGCTGGGTTAAAGGAAATAGATTTAATTCTCTAAGACGCTCTCTTCGTATGGTTTGTTCTTTAGGCTAGGTATCATTTTGGTAACTCTACGTTGAACTCGTTCTAGCTTGTTTATATCTTTTTGGTAATAAGGGCACCAGGATTGAACGCAGTATTCCAGAAGAGGGCGGACTAAGGAATTGTAAAGGGTTAGGATAACTTCTTTGGATTTATGCTCAAATGACCTGCCTATAAAGCCAATTATTTTGTTTGCCTTCTTAACAACTTCTGAACATTGTTGACTCGGTTTTAGGTTACTCGATATTGTTACTCCCAGATCAGTTTCTCTGTTTACATTCTTAAGCGGAGTGCCATTCATCGAATAGTTTGCTTTCTCATTTAGGTATCCGACATGTAGTACTTTACATTTATCCGCATTGAAACTCATTTGCCAAATTTGGGCCCAACATGACAATTTATCTAGATTGTGTTGCATATCGTCAACTTGTTCTTTTGAGAGTACGCTATTTGCAATTTTTGTATCGTCAGCAAATTTTGAGATTGTGCAGGTGAGACCCTCATCTATGTCGTTGATGTAAATTAGAAAGAGAATTGGTCCTAGTACCGATCCCTGGGGTACCCCGCTACTTACATTGGTCCATTTAGATGCCTTACCGTTTATGACTACCCTTTGCTTTCTGTTGCTGAGCCAATTTTCTATCCATTTCAACACACCGTCTTGTATTCCATGCGCTTTTAGTTTTAGCAGTAAACGTTTGTGGGGAACTTTGTCAAAGGCCTTTTGAAAATCAAGGTATATAATATCTACAGCTTTACTCTCATCGTAGAGGTTGAGGATATCGTGGAAGAAGTCTAAGAGGTTTGTTAAACAGGAACGTTTTTTACGAAAGCCGTGTTGAGTATCTTTAAGTATGTTATTTTCCTCTAAGTGATTTACGAGTCTGTCTCGTATGACCGTTTCTAGCATTTTACATACAACTGAGGTTAAGCTAATTGGACGATAGTTACCTAACCTATCCTAGTGTTATGGGTAGGGGCTGCCGCCTCCACACCCCAGCTGGTTGGGTAAAACGGTAGAAATCCAGTTGGGGTGGAGTGAGTAACCGTAGATTTTCGTAAGGGGGTCAGAGGGGGCGGAATGCCCTTATAATCCATTTCCGCTTATTGCCACCTATACCACATCACTTACCTCGTCGTACCTTCCTGTTAAATACAATAATAATTTGTTTTGCTCGTATATGTGAGTTATAGAATAATTCCCAAAAAAATATCTTAGTGAACATTTAAAAAAACGTATCTAAGTGCAAACCCAAAACATATCTTAGTGCAAACAAAACGCGTATCTTAGTGAGAGAAAACAAATCCTAGTGCAAACAAAAAATGTATCTTAGTGCAAATCAAAAAAATCCTAGTGCAAACAAAAAACTTATTGTAGTGCAATAAAAAAACGGGTAATTCTGCATAACTAAAACTCCTGTTATTTTAGGATTTATTTGTATTATTTTTGTATTTTAATGCTTTATAAATGTGTATTTTATTGTTAGAAAGTGCGGAAAGCACTTATTATTACCATTTGCATTGTTAATTGGGTACTTATTACCGAAACTACCACTAATTATTTCTCAATATTTGAAGGCTATTATAGAATAAGGATGTTGCAAAGATCATATTAAAATGTGTTTCAACCTCTTGAGATACATTTTATGTGCACTATATAAAGTACTGTAAAAAATAAAAATCTCCCTATAAATCTCCCTATTGATGGCAGTGAAACTCTTGTATAGCCCCTTACTGTTAAAATAGATGCTGATTTCAATAAGTTATGGCCCTCAACCCATCCTGTATCCAAAGGCAAAAAAAAAATTATATTTACTCTGAAAATTACTTACATCTGAGTGTTATAAAATCGTTGAATAACGGGAGAAACAAAGTTTTCCGGGGATTGTAACTAATTTCAACTACTGTATAATGATGAAAACTACCTAAACCCAAAAAGAAAAACCATAGGAAAATTAGTGGTAGTTTCGGTTATATTTTCCGTTAATTGTAAATCAGATACCCCAACAATCTAGGAGCTTACTCGATTTAGTCAACTTTGAAAAGACATTAGCCTAACCTAACAACTTTACCTAACCTATCCTAGTATTATGGGTGGGGGCTGCCGCCCCAACACCCCCGCTGATTGGGTATTATAACTATAAAACATTGATGGGATAAAGTCTATGGTGTTTACTCTGCAATCTTCAGCTTTGGCTGTCGATAAGAGGAAAGTACAAATCAAAATGTACTGACTTCTTGTAGGTGAAGCTCCACTCTGATTGGTTACTAAACATCGGGGAGGAGCCTCCAAGGAGGCTAGAATGTAAACATAGTGTCCTGGACTGGCTGTACAAAAATAACTGATAATGTTATAGGGGAGTGAAAATCAAATTGTCAAAATAAGAAAAGTAGCACTTATGCGCACATCACTAAGGTCCCCTGAGTAAGGTAAGAGCGAACAAAAAATAACTCCACGAGACAGGATTCCCGTAATCGAGGAGTTGTTGTTCTGCAGAATACCCAAAACGAAACCACAGACATTAATGTTCTTAAAATCGAAGTACATTAACATAGCATAAATATTGAGAAAAGAAATTGCCAGAAGGGATTAATTAAATTACGGGATTAAGATCATTAATTATAAAAGACAACGTACAGTGATTGGACAGTCATTTGTACACATTCCATGATTTTATGTATGGAAGGAAAATTCGTATGATTGACTAAGAAGTGTATTTTCTTAGGCAATAGTTAAATATTACGACCAATTACCGGTTGTACATAAAATCATAGCGTGGATACAAACTAATGTGGTCAACTGCACAAAGAAGAATAACAAAAAGAGCTATGACCTTAATACAAACAAACTATAATCTATTCACATATATTTCTACTGAAAATAAAATACACAACGGCACTACAATATTTACGAACAAATACAAAGAAATTAAGTATTTGGGCAGTGTTTTGAGTAAAGATGGGAGTATGGATGAAGTGACATAGAGAGAGCGAAGCATGCACGTTGTTGGAGAGACACAAACCAAGAGTGAGAGGGGTGGAAAGGAGTTACTTGAGAAGTGCGTGTGGAGTTACATTGAGGGATAGACAGACGAATGAAGAAGTACGAGAGCGGTGTGGTGTGGATCTAGATGTGCTGGAAAATGTGAAAAGGAACACCTTGAGATGGTTCGGCCATGTGGAGGAACGTATGGGAAACAAGAGAATGACTAAGAGAGTGTACGAGAGTGAGAAGGGAGAGGTAGACACAGATTTACATAGATACACTGGCCACACAGATCTTACGATCCTCCGTGCGAGGTGGCCAGGACTTAATCCTAATATAGATAGCGACCCTGAGAGAAAGTGGAAGGAAAGAATAGCAAAGATGAAGGCTCTCTCTCCCAACCCTCCGCTCCCTCCGGCAATTTGCCGTACATAAAAATAGTTAGAAGTGATTAACTTTACAGGGCTTGGAAATCACCTGAAGGAATTTATAGTATAGTTAGAAATGGAAAGTAAAATGCATGCACACCTTCACTTCTTATTTTGTTTTGTTTTATGCTCTCTTCAACTGAAAACGTGTTCATTTCTGCCAGGTTCTCTTGTTAGTGATCAGCTTCTACTGCAGACCAACTTCTCTGTGATATGTGTCTAACCTTGTTTTAAATGTGTACATTGAGTCACTGTCAATAACTTCATTAGGGAGCTTATTCCACTCACTAATAATATGTTAAGACTTTCGCCCCATTAGTTTGGCGATCTTACGAACTTTCGCCCCATTTCTGTCAATGTTAAGACCTTTCGTGCCAATTAGGTGTCGATTTTTTCCTGGCGAGCGATAGCCAGCCTGTAATTAAAGAGGAACCGGCCTTCGGCCGGGACATTTTTCTACCGAAAAATTTACAAATTTATCTTGAAAGGGGGTCTAGGGGGTATAATCGTAAGCTTGACGGAAATCTAGGGAACAAACTAAAAACCTCCCATTAAAGGGGGTGTTTTCAGAACCCCTTTGTTCCTAATGCTTAGCCCCATTATTTTGTTTAGATTTTAAGACATATGTCTTGTTAGTTTGGTGATTTTAAGACCATTCATGGCATATAAGTGTAAACCAATTCCTGCCGAGCAATAGCGAGCCAGCAACGAAGGAGAAACCGCCCTTTGGCCGATACTTTGTTTACAGAAAACAGGTCTAGGGAAGAAACTAAAGCACACATACACACACACACACACACACACACACACACACACACACACACACACACACACACAAACATACAAATCTCCCCTTAATATCATTAGAGAAGCCAAATAAGAAATTAACTAAGAATTTCAAAAAAAGGGGACCATGAATAGAAATCCGAGGTAAGGATTGAAAACAGTGATTTAGAGGAGGATATACCTGTACAGTAATGAAGCAATATACCATACATATACATTAATGAAGCAATATACCATACATTTGGCTTCTCTAATGATATTAAGGGGAGATTTGTATGTTTGTGTGTGTGTGTGTGAGTGTGTGTGTGTGTGTGTGTGTATGTGTGTGTGTGTGTGCTTTAGTTTCTTCCCTAGACCTGTTTTCTGTAAACAAAGTATTAGGGGAGGTGTGGTGGAGTGGTCATGCCACTGGATTGGTAATCCAATGGACCCGGGTTCAAATCCCGATATGTCAATGGGAAGATATTATTGGGATTGAATTTGTGCTGTACCTAGTATCAGTGCATTACCACAAAGCCCACCGAAATGCCAAAAAATACCCTCATTGTTCCCTGATTAAATAACACTGTATGAATATTCCCATATTCAAAATATGTTACAGGGGGACAATGCCTAGTGAGTTCACTGCTCAATAGGTGGCGTTCTGAGAGTGAGGGTCTGAGTCTGGAGGGTGAGATGGTGAAGCACTTGAGTGAAGCAACCAGCCGCTTCAGAGATGGAGCTGCTTTGAGCCATGATGGATGCTTCACATGTCTCACTCCCCAGGCTGGAACAAGACCTCACGGGCTTCACCGTGTTGAGCGGTGGAATGTACAGGCTCTCAGCCTATGCCCGAGAGGGAGTAGTTGGAATATAGAAAAAAAAAAAAAAAAAAAAAAAAAAAAAAAACATATACAGTAATGAAGCAATATACCATACATATACATTAATGAAGCAATATACCATACATATACAGTAATGAAGCAATATACCATACATATACAGTAATGAAGTAATGAAGCAATATACCATACATATACAGTAATGAAGCAATATACCATAATATACAGCAATGAAGCAATATACCATACATATACAGTAATGAAGCAATAGAATACATATACAGTAATGAAGCAATATACCATACATATACAGTAATGAAGCAATATACCATAAATATACAGTAATGAAGCAAAATACCATACATATACAGTAATGAAGCAATATACCATACATATACAGTAATGAAGCAATATACCATACATATACAGTAATGAAGCAATATACCATACATATACAGCAATGAAGCAATATACCATACATATACAGTAATGAAGCAATATACCATACATATACAGTAATGAAGCAATATACCATACATATACATTAATGAAGCAATATACCATACATATACAGTAATGAAGCAATATACCATACATATACAGTAATGAAGCAATATACCATACATATACAGTAATGAAGCATTATACCATACATATACAGTAATGAAGCAATATACCATACATATACAGTAATGAAGCAATATACCATACATATACAGTAATGAAGCAAACAAATATACCATACATATACAGTAATGAAGCAATATACCATACATATACAGTAATGAAGCAATATACCATACAGTAACGAAGCAATATACCATACATATACAGTAATGAAGCAATATACCATAAATATACATTAATGAAGCAATATACCATACATATACAGTAATGAAGCAATATACCATACATATACAGTAATGAAGCAATATACCATACATATACAGTAATGAAGCAATATACCATACATATACAGTAATGAAGCAATATACCATACATATACAGTAATGAAGCAATATACCATACATATACAGTAATGAAGCAATATACCATACATATACAGTAATGAAGCAATATACCATACATATACAGTAATGAAGCAATATACCATACATATACAGTAATGAAGCAATATACCATACATATACAGTAATGAAGCAATATACCATACATATACAGTAATGAAGCAATATACCATACATATACAGTAATGAAGCAATATACCATACATATACAGTAATGAAGCAATATACCATACATATACAGTAATGAAGCAATATACCATACATATACAGTAATGAAGCAATATACCATACATATACAGTAATGAAGCAATATACCATACATATACAGTAATGAAGCAATATACCATACATATACAGTAATGAAGCAATATACCATACATATACAGTAATGAAGCAATATACCATACATATACAGTAATGAAGCAATATACCATACATATACATTAATGAAGCAATATACCATACATATACAGTAATGAAGCAATATACCATACATATACAGTAATGAAGCAATATACCATACATATACAGTAATGAAGCAATATACCATACATATACAGTAATGAAGCCAAATACCATACATATACAGTAATGAAGCAATATACCATACATATACAGTAATGAAGCAATATACCATACATATACAGTAATGAAGCAATATACCATACATATACAGTAATGAAGCAATATACCATACATATACAGTAATGAAGCAATATACCATACATATACAGTAATGAAGCAATATACCATACATATACAGTAATGAAGCAATATACCATACATATACAGTAATGAAGCAATATACCATACATATACAGTAATGAAGCAATATACCATACATATACAGTAATGAAGCAATATACCATACATATACAGTAATGAAGCAATATACCATACATATACAGTAATGAAGCAATATACCATACATATACAGTAATGAAGCAATATACCATACATATACAGTAATGAAGCAATATACCATACATATACAGTAATGAAGCAATATACCATACATATACAGTAATGAAGCAATATACCATACATATACAGTAATGAAGCAATATACCATACATATACAGTAATGAAGCAATATACCATACATATACAGTAATGAAGCAATATACCATACATATACAGTAATGAAGCAATATACCATACATATACAGTAATGAAGCAATATACCATACATATACAGTAATGAAGCAATATACCATACATATACAGTAATGAAGCAATATACCATACATATACATTAATGAAGCAATATACCATACATATACAGTAATGAAGCAATATACCATACATATACAGTAATGAAGCAATATACCATACATATACAGTAATGAAGCAATATACCATACATATACAGTAATGAAGCAATATACCATACATATACAGTAATGAAGCAATATACCATACATATACAGTAATGAAGCAATATACCATACATATACAGTAATGAAGCAATATACCATACATATACAGTAATGAAGCAATATACCATACATATACAGTAATGAAGCAATATACCATACATATACAGTAATGAAGCAATATACCATACATATACAGTAATGAAGCAATATACCATACATATATTACAATGAAGAAATATACCATACATATACAGTAATGAAGCAATATACCATACATACAGTAATGAAGCAATATACCATACATATACAGTAATGAAGCAATATACCATACATATACAGTAATGAAGCAATATACCATACATATACAGTAATGAAGCAATATACCATACATATACAGTAATGAAGCAATATACCATACACATACAGTAATGAAGCATTATACCATACATATACAGTAATGAAGCAATATACCATACATATACAGTAATGAAGCAATATACCATACATATACAGTAATGAAGCAATATACCATACATATACAGTAATGAAGCAATATACCATACATATACAGTAATGAAGCAATATACCATACATATACAGTAATGAAGCAATATACCATACATATACAGTAATGAAGCAATATACCATACATATACAGTAATGAAGCAATATACCATACATATACAGTAATGAAGCAATATACCATACATATACAGTAATGAAGCAATATACCATACATATACAGTAATGAAGCAATATACCATACATATACAGTAATGAAGCAATATACCATACATATACAGTAATGAAGCAATATACCATACATATACAGTAATGAAGCAATATACCATACATATACAGTAATGAAGCAATATACCATACATATACAGTAATGAAGCAATATACCATACATATACAGTAATGAAGCAATATACCATACATATACAGTAATGAAGCAATATACCATACATATACAGTAATGAAGCAATATACCATACATATACAGTAATGAAGCAATATACCATACATATACAGTAATGAAGCAATATACCATACATATACAGTAATGAAGCAATATACCATACATATACAGTAATGAAGCAATATACCATACATATACAGTAATGAAGCAATATACCATACATATACAGTAATGAAGCAATATACCATACATATACAGTAATGAAGCAATATACCATACATATACAGTAATGAAGCAATATACCATACATATACAGTAATGAAGCAATATACCATACATATACAGTAATGAAGCAATATACCATACATATACAGTAATGAAGCAATATACCATACATATACAGTAATGAAGCAATATACCATACATATACAGTAATGAAGCAATATACCATACATATACAGTAATGAAGCAATATACCATACATATACAGTAATGAAGCAATATACCATACATATACAGTAATGAAGCAATATACCATACATATACAGTAATGAAGCAATATACCATACATATACAGTAATGAAGCAATATACCATACATATACAGTAATGAAGCAATATACCATACATATACAGTAATGAAGCAATATACCATACATATACAGTAATGAAGCAATATACCATACATATACAGTAATGAAGCAATATACCATACATATACAGTAATGAAGCAATATACCATACATATACAGTAATGAAGCAATATACCATACATATACAGTAATGAAGCAATATACCATACATATACAGTAATGAAGCAATATACCATACATATACAGTAATGAAGCAATATACCATACATATACAGTAATGAAGCAATATACCATACATATACAGTAATGAAGCAATATACCATACATATACAGTAATGAAGCAATATACCATACATATACAGTAATGAAGCAATATACCATACATATACAGTAATGAAGCAATATACCATACATATACAGTAATGAAGCAATATACCATACATATACAGTAATGAAGCAATATACCATACATATACAGTAATGAAGCAATATACCATACATATACAGTAATGAAGCAATATACCATACATATACAGTAATGAAGCAATATACCATACATATACAGTAATGAAGCAATATACCATACATATACAGTAATGAAGCAATATACCATACATATACAGTAATGAAGCAATATACCATACATATACAGTAATGAAGCAATATACCATACATATACAGTAATGAAGCAATATACCATACATATACAGTAATGAAGCAATATACCATACATATACAGTAATGAAGCAATATACCATACATATACAGTAATGAAGCAATATACCATACATATACAGTAATGAAGCAATATACCATACATATACAGTAATGAAGCAATATACCATACATATACAGTAATGAAGCAATATACCATACATATACAGTAATGAAGCAATATACCATACATATACAGTAATGAAGCAATATACCATACATATACAGTAATGAAGCAATATACCATACATATACAGTAATGAAGCAATATACCATACATATACAGTAATGAAGCAATATACCATACATATACAGTAATGAAGCAATATACCATACATATACAGTAATGAAGCAATATACCATACATATACAGTAATGAAGCAATATACTATACATACAGTAATGAAGCAATATACCATACATATACAGTAATGAAGCAATATACCATACATATACAGTAATGAAGCAATATACCATACATATACAGTAATGAAGCAATATACCATACATATACAGTAATGAAGCAATATACCATACATATACACTGTCAGTATAGAAGAAAAGAGAGAACTAATTACATACAAGCAGATAATCCATTAAATGGGGAAGGACGAGAGAGAGAGAGAGAGAGAGAGAGAGAGAGAGAGAGAGAGAGAGAGAAAGAGAGAGAGATAGAGAGAGAGAGAGACAGAGAGCAAAAGCAAATAAGAGGATTATAGAGTACTGTATACTTGGAGAAATTGCACCCACATTACAGAACTAAAAATATTGTGTTTTTTCCTATATAAGTTCTGTTTTTCCACGTGATCTTATGTATTATATTTTTTCACCAACCAATTTCACTTCTAAACTCAATTAATGATATCAACAAATACATGTGGCACTCCAAGGATTTGAACCTTGGACACTCACACCGAAATTCCGCGCACTTATTCATTACGCTATCAAGTTTGATTGATTTGAGAGTGCAGTTTGTTATAAATAACTTTATTTATCAGATCGATTAACGATTAGATGACAAATTACATCCTTAATTCAATTACATATCCGTCTTAGGGGATTTCAATGTTCACCACCGCCAATGGCTGTCCTCTCATTGTGTTAACCAACCTGGTGAACAAACTTATAATTATGTTCTATCCTAAATGGCCTGGAGCAGTTAGTTCAGCACCCTACTCGTATCCTTGACCGCCTTGGAGACTGACCCGTTATCCTTGATATATTTGTAACCTCTAATCCTTTTTCATCCGCTGTAAATCTGTTCTCTTCGTTGGGCTCCTCCGATCAATAGCTTATCTCTATTACCTGTCCTATCTCTGCAGTGCGGCCATCTGATCCTCCCACTAGTCTTCCTCTAATCCTATCCACTCATATGTCGATGGCTCTACCTTACGCTGATCATCTCGCTTTACACAACGACCCACATAGAAATGACTTCAAACTCATGTTATGAGGCCATAGCACACCTATCTTCTGAACTATCAACTATATCCAATTAGGGCAGAGATAACCGTGTTGTTTTTCCCATGTTTTCCCATTTCCCATACAATTATCCCCTTTCAGACGCATTGACTTTTCAACGTCCGCTGTACAATGTACAGCGGACGTTGAAAAGTGTACATAGCATGGCGTTGTGAATTCCAGAGAGTGCGCCGCTGTGCAGATTATTACTGTCATTAAATACACGGTATGACCGCGAGCCGTCCCTGCCCGTCAGTACATTCGATGTAATTAAGTGTGGCACCATGTCGGATTGAAGTGGGCGCTATGGTGGCCACGGCAGCTCTATAAGGTATTTTGCTGTAGTTGACGTGTGGTAAAGCTTGCATAAACACCCATGGTTATTTACAGGCATGGCACCAGGCTATACATGGTGGACAGCAAATAGTCACATATCTGAATGGGGCCTTGCTCTTCAATAACACACAAATCAGCCCTTAATTTGTCTTCTCAATATTCTTGGATTCTTGGCGTCTCTTATTATTCTGACCTTTCTTGGAAAGAGAGAGAGAGAGAGAAAGAGAGAGAGAGAATTTTAGTTTGAGTGAGAATTAGAGAGAGAGAAAAAGAAAAGGAATACCAAAGGAAGGAGAGCTACGAGAAAGGATAAGGTAGAGTGGTCGAGTGTGTGGCTGAGGATGAAGTCTTTAGTTTTAAGACCATAAACTGGAGGTTGATGGTGCCCGAGAGAGCTGTCCTTCCTTACCTCCTCTTTCACCCTCTCTCACTGTTTTTCTTTCCTTCCTTCCCCCCCCCCCTTTCTCTCCCTCTCTATAGCTACTTTCTTTCCTTCCTTCTCTCTTTCCCTCCTTCCTTCTTGCCTTCCTTCTCTCCCTCCTTCGTTCCCATCCTCCTATCTCACTGTCCTTCCTTCCCTCCTCTCTCACTCTCTCACTTCCCTTCCTTCCCCTTCCTTCCTTCTTACTTTGCTTCCCTCCCTCTTCTCTCACTATCCTTCCTTCTCTCCCTCCTCCGTTCATTCATTCATCCATCCTCCTTCTTCTTACCTTGCTTCCTTCTATCCTTTGGTGCTTCCCTCCCTCCTTTCCTTTTTTATCCTTGTTTTCCTTTCCTCTCTCCCTCTTGTCTTCCTTAAATAGTCCGTCCTTATTGTATGCTTTTATTTCTTCCATCCTTCCTTCCTTCCCTCCCTCCTTCCATCCTTCCCTCCCTCCTTCCTTCCTTCCCTCCTTCCTTCCATCCCTCCCTCCTGCCTTCCCTCCTTCCTTCCTTCCTTCCTTCCTTCCTTCTCTCCTCTCTTCCTGCTCTCCATCACCCACTCCTCATTTCTTACTGTCCTGTCCTTCGTTTTAGCTACTTCTCTTCCTTAATCTTACTTCTTATCTTTTACTTCTCACGTTATCTTCTATCACTCTTATTTATCTTCCTTTATCTATCCATTTACCTTCTTTTTCTCCTTTTATCTCCCATCTCCCATATTTATCATCACTGTCTCTTACATAAGAACATAAGAACATAAGAAAATGGGAGTCTGCAGAAAGCCGATTGGCCTAAGCAAGGCAGATCCCTGTCCCACACAACCCCAGTTCAATTACAAAGCCCAATTATAGGCTCAACACTCTAATACCCTGAGGATCATCTTACCAAAAACGGTTAGAGATTAACGCAGGATTATGGGGGTATGCAGAGTGCTGATTGGCCCAACCCTGCTGATCCCCCTTCACACCCAACCCTTCTCGTCCATATGCTTATCCAATTTTATCTTAAAGCTCCCTACCGTTTTAGACCCCACTATAGCACTTGGTAGTCCATTCCACCCATCTACAACTCTGTTACCAAACCAATATTTGCCTATATCTTTTATGAAACGAAATTTATCTAATTTGAAACCATTGGTACGAGTTCTTTCGGTATCACTGAGCTTTAGTACATTTGTCATGTCCCCTTTATTAATCCCACTAACCCACTTGAACACCTCTATCATATCCCCTCTAACTCTGCGTCTCTCTAACGAATGTAAACCTAATTTCTTCAACCTTTCTTCATACGAAAGATTTCTAATATTATGGATCATTTTTGTCATTCTACGCTGTACTCTCTCCAATGAATCTATGTCCATTCTGTAATAAGGACACCAAAATTGGACAGCATAATCCATATGGGGTCTCACTAATGACAAGTAAAGTTTTAAGATAACATCAGCAGTTCTGTTACTCACACTCCTAGAGATGAACCCGAGAATCCTGTTTGCCTTATTACGAACGCTTATACACTGTTTTCTAGACTTCAAATCATTGCTAACCAACACACCTAGATCTTTCTCACAGTCTGAATTTTCTAATTCTAAATTAGCTAGTTTATATTTAACATTTGTATGCATCTTCCCTATCTTTAATACCTTGCATTTGTCAATGTTAAACTTCATCTGCCAATTTACTGACCATTCATGTAAGGTATCTAGATCCCTTTGGAGGCACTTTATATCGCTATCTGAATCAATTGATCTCCCCATTTTAGTATCGTCTGCGAATTTACTTATCCTACTAGTTATACCTAAATCTAGGTCATTTATGTATATAAGAAACAACAGGGGACCTAATACCGACCCCTGGGGGACACCACTTTTGACTGCTCCCCACTCTGACTTGGTACCATTTATGCTGACTCTCTGCTTCCTACCAATTAGCCATGACCTAATCCATCCCAACAACGATCCTCCTATTCCATGTGCCTCAACCTTTCTCATTAATCTCTCATGAGGGACTCTGTCGAAAGCTTTACTGAAATCTAAATAAATAATATCATATGACTTGTCACTATCTACTGCTTCATATACCTCTGAGAAAAAGCTAAGCAAATTAGTAAGGCAAGAACGTCCCTGAGTGAATCCATGCTGAGAAAAATGTATTAAGTTAAATTTGTCTAAGTGGCTTCTAATTTTCCTAGCAATAATAGACTCTAGCAACTTTCCTATGACTGATGTGAGACTAATGGGACGGTAATTGGATGCTATCGATTTATCACCTTTTTTGAAGATAGGAACTACATTTGCAAGCTTCCAAGCTTCTGGAACTAAACCTGTTTCTAAAGACTTGTTAAATACAAATGCTAATGGGCTACTTAACTCATCTCTGCATTCTTTAAATACTCTAGCTAGCATATACCTCGTCAGGACCAGGCGATTTTTGAGGTTTCAGTCTGTCAATTTCCTTAAGCACATCATTTCTACTTATACTAACTGTACTTAACATATTTTCTATACTATCACTATATACCATATTGACTTCTGGAATCTGTGCCAAATTTTCATTAGTGAAAACGGAAAGAAACTGACTATTTAATGTACTGCACATTTCTAAATCATTTTCTGTTATATCTCCTATTGAAGTTTTTAGGGGGCCTATTACATCTCTAACTTTAGATTTATATAGTTGGTAAAAACTTTAGGGTTATTTTTTGAGTCACTGGCTATCCTTATTTCATAATTTCTTTTTGCTTTCCTGATTTCCTTTTTGACCTGTCTTGATAGAGTCTGATAGTATATATGTAGATGATTTTCGCCTTTCTTTATTTTTCTATATATTCCTTTCTTTTTTCCTGTAAGATCTATTAGCTTATTAGTCATCCATTTTGGTTGGTTCTGCGGCGATCTAAATTTTCTTTTAGGGATATATTTATTTTGAGCATTGTGGAGTGAAGCAATAAACTGGTTATATGTAGGTGGCAAGTTTAACTCTGGCATATCCTGACTTAATTGGGTCCACCCTTAAGTCTCTTCTTATCCCACCATAATCGGCTTTTCTGAAATCTGGGATAAGTGTCGTATTCTCTTTAGCATTCCCTGTCCATTGTATATTAAAATAAATAGATTTATGATCGCTATTTCCTAGGTGGTCACCAATCTCTACATCATTTATCATATGTTCATTGTTACTGAAAACTAAATCAAGAATATTAATACCTCTAGTCGGCGTATCTATGAATTGAAATAAAAAACTATCTTGTACAACCTCAATAAACTCTACTGAATCGGAGTCGCCTATTTGGTGCTGCCAATCAATGTTCGGAAAATTAAAATCCCCCATAATGCACACATTGCTAAACCTTGATGCTATATTAATTTCCTCCCATAACGATGTTCCGCCATTTCTACTCATATTAGGCGGTCTATATATAACTCCAATAACTATGGTCTCACTACCTTCGTTAACCTCTACCCAAACACTTTCATTATCATTATTTAGTCTAATACCTGATTTAATACAGCTTTTTAATGTACTCCTGACAAAGACTGCTATACCCCCGCCCCTCCTACTTGTTCGGTCATATTTAAACAAACTATATCCTGGAATATCAAATTCTGCTAAAAAATGCCTAGATTCTGTATTAATCCACGTTTCAGTTAGCGCTATTATGTCTATATTTTCTGTGCTAACGAGTGCTCTAAGTTCGTTCATTTTGTTACATAAACTCCTACAATTTGTATAATATACCCTCAACCTATTACTTTTATTTGCAACTAATTTTCTATTGTTTTTAGCTAACTTATTATTTCCTGTTGAACTACTAGCTCTAGACGGAAATTCTACTCTATCAGTAATCTCATCTTTACTATCAGTTACATGTGTAGTGTTATCGATACTACTATTACACATCACTATATTCGCACTATCTTGACTGATTATTTCTATTTTACTCACTGGTTTGTCACATGAAGTACCTGCTCCACGTATACCTTAACTCCTTGAGGATCATGAAGCGCTTTGACTTTGTATTCCGGCTATTATGAGACAATTTTACGCAGTTAAGGAAGGAGCTGTGGGAATTAATAGGGTAAGGACTGTCTCCGTTAACCCTCACTTCCATATATACCCTTTCTAACCTGATTAAATGTGTCCAATGGTAGCCAGAAGAGGCTGCCAAAACGCCTCAAAATCTTCAAGGGGTTAACTTCTATAATTTTTTATCTAATTATATATGTTCCAACCTTCCCTCCATTTACCCTCTCCCCTTAACCACCCCGCATTGTTTTCCTTCATCTTATTCGTTTTCTTCTTCTTTTTTCTTGTTCTTCTTCGTCTTCTTCATTTCTTTGCCTTGTCTTTGTAATGTCTTCTCCTTCTCTATCTTATACATATATAATTCCTTCTTTCTCTCCTCCTTTCCCAAACCCACCTCTCATTTCATTTTCGTCTGTGTATATTATATACAGTATATTTATGTGTTCTTCTCCATCCTCGCCGCCTTCTTCTTTTCCTTAAATATATCTCTTTCATCTCCTCTTATCCCTCCTTCGTCTTTTACTCCTCCTCCTTCTTCTTCTCCTTTAATATATCTCCTTCATCTCCTCTTATCCCTCCTTCGCCTTTTACTCCTCCGTCTCCGTATGCTCTTAGTTTCCCTCGGATTATCTTCGTTTATACCTCAGAGCTCACTTGCCAGCTTTTATCTTAGGGACTTTTTTCGCTTTCCATCATCTTGTTGTTGTTGTTGTTGTTCTTCTTCTTCTTCTTCGTCTTCGTTTTCTTTGTTGTCTATCTGTTCTTCTTCCTATTCTTCTTCTTCCTCTTTATATTCTTCATTTATATCTATCCCTCCTTCTTTCAATCCTCCGTTCTTCATCCTTTCCCTCGCCCACCTCTCATTTATCTTTAGTTGTGTTTTTTTATTTCTTCTCCAACCTCGTCTTCTTCTTCTTCTCCTTAAATATATCTCCTTCATCTCCTCTTTTCCCTCCTTCGTCTTTTACTCCTACTTTATTGTCCTATTCTTCCACTATAAACTGTCCCTGTCTAGTAGTATTAAGGCCGGACCACCTAGTTGGGACCGCAAGATCTGTGTGGTCTGAGTATCTGTGTAACTCTGTGTAATTCCTTCGTCTCCGTATGCTCTTGGCTTCCTTGGATAATCTTCGTTTATACCTCAGAGCTCACTTGCCAGCTTTCATCTTAGTGACATATTTTCTCTTTCCATCACCATCTTCTTCTTCTTCTTCTTCTTCTTCTTCTTCTTCTTCTTCTATATGTAAATGTGTTTCTTCTTTTAACTCCTTGTTTTTTTGTTTCGTCTTCTTTGGTTTTCTGCCATTTTTTATCTTTCCTGCCTTCCTTTCTTCTTTCCTTCCATCCATCCCTCCTCTTACTTACCAGTCCCTATATTGCTTTAGCTTTTTCGGATTATCTTCTTTGTACACTCGGATACCATAGTTTCTAGCCCACTCATACAAATTAGTGGACTTCACCTATTTCTAATTATGGAAGCATATATCTAGAAACGATCTTATAAATCGAATTGTCTATAAATCAACTACAAAACTATATATTGAAAAGAAAGTTCTATCCAAATATTAATCCGGATAGATATGCTTGCATAGAGAAAAACATAGGGGGTCTACGAATTCTCCTGAGTGGGCTAGAGACTATGGTATCCGAGTGTACCTTACTTGTTAGCTTTTATCTTCTTTAATTCTTTTTACTTCCCATGTTCCTTCTTCTGTTTAAGAGGGTAGAGGGGGTAGTTTGCTCCTTAGACTTCTATCAAGCCTAAACAAATTAAAATAATACTAAAATAATAGATATAAATATATAAATATATGTATAAAAACACCCAAGATCCCTTTAGAGATAAATTTGTATATTTATTCGGTAGAAATATTTCCCAGCCGAGTTCCTCCTAAATTACCGGCATGCTATCGCTAGCCAGGAAAAAATGTACACCTAAATAGTACGAAAGGTCTTAATATTGGCATAAATATGAGGCGAGAGGTCTTAAAATTGACAAACTAATGGGGCGAACATCTTAAATGTCAAAACTAATGTGGATATGGGGTAGGTCCATGCTAATAATAAACCTCCCGGCCCTTAATCTTAAAGAGAGTTTTCTCTCATAAGGCTTAGCCAGTTGACTTCCATGTATTAAAATGCTGAACTTATTGTATATCTGAAGGCTAAATAAATATTTGAATTTGAATATATTTGAATCTGTCCTTCCCTTCCCCTTCTCTTCCTATTATGCGCTATTCTATCGCTAGTATAATAATCAATGTTCCTCAGAGCTTTCCCAGTGTATACCACCTCTTCTACGTAGGGTACGTAGTACCCGTCTTGCAACAAAATCCCACCCCTACTCTGTGCAACTCTCCAATCCAAGAGTGAAACGTTATTCTCAGACTTTCTTCTATTCAACTGCTGAGCTCTGGAACTCTCTCCAAGAATCAGTCTTTCCCTCTTCCTATGACTTAAATTGCTTCAAACTCCGTGTGTCCAATCATTTTGGCTCGAACGTCCCTTGATTATGGCCCTGTCACTCTTTCAATTCTGGGGGAGGCACTTGATACAGGCAGTTCTGTATTTTGTCTCCCTCACTCATATAGAACAACAAATAATAATAAAAACATCTTTCTTCTCTTCACGTTTTCCTTTGTATTCTTATATTATTGTACGTTGGTTTTCTTTCATGTTTATCTTCCCTCTCTCCCTTCCTCCCTTCCATCCATCCCAATGTATTCTCTTGGCTTCCTCGGATTAAGGGGAGACTGGCTGTTTGTTTGGTCCATTAATTCATTTATTCATATATTGTTTTAGTTTCCTCCCTAGACCTCCATCAAGCTTAGAAAAACACCCCCTAGACCCCCCTTCAAGATAAATGTTTACATTTTTTGGTAGAAAAATTTCCCGGCCGAAGGCCGGGTCCTTTTAAAATTTCAGGCTCGCTTTCGCTCGTCAGGAAATAATCGACACCTAATTGGCACGAAAGGTCTTAAAATTGACAACGAAATGGGGCGAAAGGTGTTAAAATCGCCAAACTAATGGGCTGAACGTCTTATAATCTCAAAACTAGTGGGGCTAAACATTAGGGAGAAGGGGGTCCAGAAAAACGGTCTGCCTCCCCTTAACTTCTTTATACCTTACCTCAACTGACTTGCCACCTTTAATATTAGTTACTTTCCTTTGTTGTATATGTATATGAAGGAGACAAATTCAAAGCTGCCTGTAACAAGTCTCTCCCCCAAAGTTGAAAGAGCGATAACCATTTGTTTGGTGTATTGGAAAAAAGTGTGGTGTGCTTGTTTAGTGTAGTGAAGTGAATAGAAGGAGGTGGAGGTGTTTGTGAGAGTTAGCTGGATTACTCTCTGTGTAGGTGAGACACAAACAGAAAAGCCGCTGTCACACGAGCGCTTTTTCCGTCAATTTTCCATGAGCAAGTTTGTTCTCGTATTTTTTCGGGACCTTTTCGCACTGGTATCGGCAACTAGACAAAAGGTAGATTATGTTAGGCGGTTGAATTTTGATAAAGTGTTATTTTTTTAAGCTTTCTGACCACAATTGCCCGTAAACATTGCTCGAAGAACGGCTCGTGTGACTCCGGCTAAAACAGTAAGGGAAGCCAGACAAATGAAACAGGAGTTGCAGCAACTCCTTATCACCTGCCTATGAGGCCTCCCCCGGGTTCCTTGCCTTGTTCTACCGTTTTATATTTGTTCTTAATCATGATCATTTTCTATTTTTTTCTTAATCATCATCATTTCATCTTCTTAAGGGGAGATGGACCGTGTTTTTGGTCTATTAATTCATGTATTCCTTTATTTCTTAGTTTCCTCGCTAGACCTCCATCAAGCTTAGAAAAACACCCCCTAGACCCCCTTCAAGATAAATTTGTAAATTTTTCGGTAGAAAAATGTCCCGGCCGAATGCCGATTCGTCTTAAATGTTTTTGGCTCGCTCTCGCTCGCCAGGAAAAAATCAACACCAAAATGGCACGAAAGGTCTTAAAATTGACAACGAAATGGGGCGAAAGGTGTTAATATCGCCCAACTAATGGACCGAATGTCTTATGATCTCAAAACAAATGGGGCTTAACACGAGGGGGAAAGGGGACCAGAAAAACGCCCCATCTCCCCTTTATATGTCCTCCCTCGCCTTTGCTTCATATACAGTATATTCACAGCTTTATATATTCTGTTCACTACAGTATGTGCTTCTGTCTTCTTATTATTTTGTTCGACATTGGTGTTCTACCATTTTTGTCGTTTGCCTTCCCTCCTTCCTTCTTTCCTTCCATCCATCCTTCCTCTTACTCCTCAGTCTCCGTATGCTCTTGTTCCATCCTTCCTTCTTTCCTTCCATCCATTCTTCCTCTTACTCCGTATGCTCTTGGTCCCTCCTTCCTTCTTTCCTTCCATCCATCCATCCTCTTTCTTCTCCGTCTCCGTATGCTCTTGTTCCCTCCTTCCTTCTTTCTTTCCATCCATTCTTCCTCGTACTCCTCAGTCTCCGTATGCTCTTGGTCCCTTCTTCCTTTTTTCCTTCCATCCATCCTTCCTCTTACTCCTCAGTCTCCGTATGCTCTTGGTCCCTCCTTCCTTCTTTCTTTCCTTCCATCCATCCTTCCTCTTACTCCTCTGTCTCCGTATGCTCTTGTTCCCTCCTTCCTTCTTTCCTTCCATCCATCCTTCCTCTTACTCCTCTGTCTCTGTATTATCTTGGCTTCCTCGGATTATCTTGTTTATACTTTGGCTTACTTGTCACCTTTTTTCTTAATTACTTCTATTATCTTTTCATGCTCCAGCTTCTTCTTCTTCTTATTTTGTCATTCCTCCCCCTCTCATCCTCCGATATGCATCTCTTCGTTATTTTAACTCCTCTTGTTTTTCTTTTGTCTTCATGTTCTTCTTCTTTGGTCTTCTTTCATTATTATCTTCTCCTTCTTCTCTCCTTCCCTCCATCCTTCCTCTTACTCCTCGGTCTCCGTATACTCTTGACTTCCTCGGATTATCTGTTTTATACCTCGGCTTACTTGTCAGCTTTTATCTTAAGGGGAGGCAAACCATTTTTCTGGACCCCCTTCTCCCTAATGTTTAGCCCCACTAGTTTTGAGATTATTAAACGTTCGGCCCATTAGTTTGGCGATTTTACCACCTTTCGCCCCTTTTTGTTGTCAATTTTAGGACCTTTCGTGCCATTTAAGTGTCGATTTTTTTCATGGCGAGCGATAGCGAGCCTGCAATTTTAAGATTTTCTACCGAAAAATTTACAAATTTATCTTGCAGGGTGGTCTAGGGGGTGTTTTTCTAAGCTTGATGGAGGTCTAGCGAGGAAACTAAAACAATATATGAATACATTTATTAATAGACCAAACAAACAGCCAGTCTCCCCTTAATTATATATTTTCTCTTTCCATGCTTCTTGTTTTTCTTATTATTATTATTCTTCCTCTTCTTCTTCTTCCCTGCTCTTCCTCCCATAAGCAGTCAGTTTCAGTTTCAGTTTCTATGGAGCTCGTCCTGGAATCTTTACGACTCTGAACCTCACGATTCTATACAGGACTGGCACCTCCTATGTTTTGTTCAGTCTTCTTCTTCTTCTTCCCTGCTCTTCCTCCCATAAGCACCTCCTATGTTTTGTTCAGTCTTCTTCTTCTTCCCTGCTCTTCCTCCCATAAGCACCTCCTATGTTTTGTTCAGTCTTCTTGTTTGTCGTTTGTGTCTTCAAATTCTTCTTCTACTTGGGTCTTCGGTTATTTTAAACGGCACTAGTGCAGCGTTATGAGAAACAATTTATTAGGAAAAATATGCACCAATAGATTCGCCATATTTTTCTCCATATAGTCCGCATGGAGGATTTTTGTTATCGACAAATTGAACAAATACCCACTTCACAGACAAATACACCACAAATACCCACTTCACAGACAAATACACCACAAATACCCACTTCACAGACAAATACACCACAAATACCCACTTCACAGACAAATACACCACAAATCTAAGTCAAAGATGTCAAACAGCGGGTGTGTGGCCACCCATAATACTAGGATAAGTTAGGTAAGGTTGTTAGGTTAGGCTAATGGCCTTTCAATGGGGTATAGTAAACACTTGGATAGCCTATACCCGGTCAGAGGCAAGTTCTGCTGTAGTCTCCTTGAATGCTACCGGGTCTTTTTCCATTGTTATCTTCCCCTTCTTCCTGTGTTGGTGGTGTAATGGTTTAGGTCCTTAGGTTTTGGGTGTCGTGTCCCGAGTTCGAATCCCGGGAGGACCATATACTTTCATTAGTTTATTCAAGTACCGGTACATTGGGGTTTGTAATTGATGATTAATATTAAGAACGGGGTGTTAGTTATTCCTCCCCTCCTCCCTCCTCTTACTGAGTTATCACCGTATGCTCTTGGCTTCCTCGGATTATCTTCTATATCCCTCGGTTTACTTGCCACCTTTTATCTTCGTTACTTCTTCTCTGTCCTTCCCCCCCTCCTCCTTCTCTTTCACTTACCGGTACCTCATTTTTTTTTTTTTTTTTTTTTTTATTCTACCCCATCTTCTTCTTCGTTGTCATCCAATAAGCATCTCTTTCTTCTTTTCAGTCCTCTTGTTTTTTCTTCTGTCTTCTTATACTTCTCTCTTCTTCCTCGGTCTTTTGCCTTTATAATTTGTCTTTGTCTTTCCTCCTTCCTTCCTCCCGTCCGTCCATCCCTCCTCTTACTCCTTCTGTCTCCTCATTATCCTAGCTTATTAGGATTATGTTTCTTTATACCTTGGCTGACTTGCCAGCTTATATCTTAGTTACTACTTTTATCTGTCCATGTTCCTTATTATTTACACTTCTTATTCTGTTTCTTATTCTTCTTCTTAAGGGGAGACTGACCGTTTGTTTGGTCTAATAATTAGTTTATTCATATATTTGCTAGTTTCCTCCCTAGACCTCCATCAGTCTTAGAAAAACACCTCCTAGACCACCCTTCAAGATTTTTTTTTACATTTTTCGGTAGAAAAATGTGCCGGCCAAAGGCCGGTTCCTCTTAAAATTGCAGGCTCGCTATCGCTCGCCAGGAAATAATCGACACCTAAATGGCACGAAAGGTCTTAAAATTGACAACGAAATCGGGCAAAAGGTGTTAAAATCGCCAAACTAATGGGCCGAACGTCTTATTATCTCAAAACAAGTGGGGCTAAACATTAGGGAGAAGGGGTCCAGAAAAACGGTGTGCCTCCCCTTAAGCTGTCCTTCCTCCCCTTCTCTTCCTCCAATGTGCACCTCTTTCTTCTCTTTATTCGTCATGTTTGGCTTTTGTCTTCATATTCTTCTTCTACTTGGGTCTTCTTCCATTGTTATCTTCCTTCCTTCCCTCCATGCATCCATCGCTGCTCGTACCTATCCGTCTTTGCATTATCTTCTTTATCCCTCGGCTTTCTTGCCAGCTTTTATCTTTGTTACTTCTTTTCTGTCCTTCCCTCCTCCTCCTCCCCCTCCCCCTGCACTTACCTCTTGCTTTATGTATTTGTTCCATTGCGTTTTCTTCTTCTTCCATTGCTTCTTCTTCTTGTTCTTCTTCTTTTTATTATAAATATTATTATTAATATTAATATATCAGCCCTTGTTATAGATGAAGAGGAGTTAGGGCTGCATAAACTATACTGTATGTCTGTGGGTCTTTATTTTTTATTTTTTTTTTTTTTTTTCTATATTCCAACTTACTTCCTCTCGGGCATAGGCTGAGAGCCTTAACATTCACCGCTTTACAATAAACAGTGAAGCCCGTGAGGTCTTGTTCCAGTCTAGGGAGTGAGACATGTGAAGCACGTAGAGTACAACGAGCACCTGCCATCTTGCCTTCACATGAGGCACGGTGCTCACTCATGGCCCGAAACGACCCCATCTCTGAAGCCACCTCGTTCCCGTGCTTCACTGTCTCATCCCCTACACTCGGACTCTCACACTTACACACACACAACGCCACCTGTTGAGCAGATAACTCACCATTGCTAAGGGAAAGGTATCAGAGTGAGTAGTCGAATCAAGTTTCACACTTGTATTATATTTAGTATGGGTAGAATCATAGGACGTGATAGTCCCAACATGGCATGAGATAGTATTGGATATTTTATATACACTGGGTCTACTTTTAGGAGGTTACCCGAATTAACAGAGTACAATTGGCAAGATTTCAGGTATCAACTATATTATCTTTACCTGTACAAGAACAAGTAAACAATAAATAGGACAAGTAATACATATACACGACGTACACAGACTTAGACAAGGATGATATATTCAATAATCAAGGATGATGCTCGTGAGTGTGGTTGGAACGTAAGGGGGAGGGGGGGGTAATCTAGCTGGATTCTAGAATGACGTAAAGTAAGGCAAAGTTAGTTATCTATGATAGGCAGCGGTTAAGCGACTGAGTGGTCGGACTACCATGTAACAATCTACTCATAAGATAACAATATTAATTACTGTTAGTGTGTTGAGGGTTTGACTTTAACAACAACTGATCGAGTGAAAGTTATGTTAAGAAGGAGCCTGTTAGACAGACCACAGATAACTTCTGCAGGGAGGCTGACAGAGAATATAGAGATATTAATTACTCTTTGCATCCAACAACAAATGGCTTCTGCAGTGAGACTGACAGAGGGACCAGGAGATATTGAATACTCCTTATTTCCTACCACACAGAGACATTGGGCCTTGGAGCACCTAGGGAGGTATTTGGAGCACTCAGCTCAGGAGGGAAGGTGAGATACCTTCCCTAACCTGGTCTGAGTACCTATTCACTCCTTAGGTCTTCCTAGGCCCTGATTGACTGCACGGAAAAAGGGCGACTTTTGCCTTTCCTAAAATTGACATAGACCCTTGTTGCTCCGGCGATGTGGGGAGGGGGGATAGCAAAGGTAGGACCTGCAATATCCACTTCCATATCCCATCCCAGGTCCACTCTATAGGTGTGTGTGTGGGGGGTGGTGCTGCATCATCCTGGTTGGCTGGGTTGACTTGGCCGCTGGCCAACCCCGGGTCAGCTTGTGGGTCACAACTGGTGGCGTGGAAGTGGAACCGTAGTACCGCTCTCTTGTTTGCAAAGTAGTTCTCTGAGGTTTGTTTGATTTGTGTTGGTGGGGGGTTGGTACATCTGTCCTCGGGGGGACTTTTCTATACCGAGCCCGTTCAGTTTGAGAGAGAATAGTTGGAGGGCAGGCTTTGGTATTGTAAAGCCCCAATGGTCAGCGATGTCCCTGGTTGTTGTAGTGCCATACGGGGATAGGCCTTTGGTGCGCCTGTTGTGCCTGCTGCAGGTTGAGGGGGGCCAAGGCCCCCTCAACCCATTATTGTATCCCACGGCCGGTAAAAAAATAAAAAAATAGCCAACAGTTTGCCGTGGGATACAACCAACCCTCCAGGGCCTCTAACAATTGCCAGGCTTCGAACTATATCACTTTACCCTTTTTACTACCACAGATCCTTGTTGAACTGCAAATTTTTTTCTAAATATAACACAAATAAAATAAAAAAGATTTTGCCAGTACAGAAGGGGATAATTGTAGCAAGTAATGGTATACCTATTTCACCCCCCTCTTATTTTCTCTCTCGTCCTGTTCGTTTCCTCATTCGTTTCTCCTGAACTCAGCTTTTTTTCCACTTCATCTCATTAAATTCTCCTTTTACTGTTTCCCCTTTGCACACACACACACACATACACCCTATATCTATGTCTACATATATATGTAGCTATCTATCTATCTATCCACTCATGTATTATTAATATTGTAATAAGTATGATACTTGTCATTATGAAAATATAAAATTGTACAATATCTCTATTTTAAGAACAGCTTATATCTGTCTTTCATATTAAATACAATCTTTTTACATGAATCCCTAATCTTTCCAAGTTATGGTTTTAAAAACAAATATTTGTATTGTAGGCTATATGTTGTTTGATGTACATGACTAAAAGTAGATCTGTCGGATGGTTGAAAGCCACAGTTGCTCGGGCGTTTCAGTACCAGCGATGTCCTATTAATGTTGGTCAAGCTATATGAAGAGGACTTTGTGCTATTTAGGAAGGATCTGTGGTAGTAAATAGGGTTAAGGGAGTTAGCTCGAAGCCTGTAAATGTTTGGAGGCTCTTTTGAACCTGAATGAAATCGTCTAATAGTAGCCATACAAAAGTTAACAGGCCAGAACTGGTATTGAACAAGTTAAGAAAAGCATGCATACATCATAATTAACTTGCCTTTTCTTTACTTACCTAACCTGACGATGTACCTAAAGTATAACACTGTCAATTCTTTTATATCTCCCCTGTGATATAAAGTGTCCAAATATGCGAATTGCTGTCGATTTGCTTTAACTCCAGTTGCCAACCTTGTTCTCTGTTGAAGCCAAATATTGACATCTGTGTTAGTTACCTCTACCCGAAATAGTGTGTCATAATTCATACAGGATCTTATTTGAGACTTTTACAGTTGGCCATACAATTATATATACATTCCCCCTTGCCACATGACTCGTTGCCGCCGTTTGGGGGCTTCCGGGCTTGTAGGTGGAGCGGCCAAGGTTCTTGACCGCTCTCCCAATCACCTCCAACTAAATTTGTCATGTCCTTTTCTTTCTCCTCCTTTCTAGTTTTCGTTTTTCCCTCTTCCGCTTTCTCCTGGGGCTGCCATCAGAGGCCGGTCTCCCACCCTTGAACTTTTGTGGTCCCGTCCCTCCCTTCCCTTCTGGTTGACTTCCCTGTTTGCTTCCTTCCTTTCTCTTTAACTGCTTCGGAGGTTCTAGTTTCCTTAGGGCTTCGCCTTGGTGTCTCTGATCACTGCTGAGTTGGCAGAGTCCACCTGGCGACAGGTGCTGCCGGCCAGGGCTCGCAAGGCTCGTTGCTGGAGGATAGGCACTATAGGGTTGCTTTGGGGTTTCTGACTCTCTTCTCTCTTCCCAGTGAGTGTATCAGGTGACTACGCCGGCCCCGTTCTCCGTGGGACAAAGCTGCAGGACAAATGCCCGGGTTGTACAAGGTCCCTAGCTCAAAGCCGAGACCTGTCCCTTCTCAATTGGCCGCATTCTGGGTTTCGTGGCCCTGCGGAGGTCTTTCTCCCTTTCGTTGCCAGGGGCACCTGGTAACCGCAGTATCTTCTTCCATGCTTTACCCCCTTTTCTCTAGCTATGGTGACGACTTATGCTTTTTTCCCTGTTCTTCCCTGTTTATGGCTTCTGCTTTAGTGGTTCCGGTGAGTGAGCCCCTTGTGGCATGCAGCCTGCCACTTGGGGGTCTGTTGTCTGGCTGTCAGTCCGGTTCACCGCGGGAGCATGGTGAGTCGGGGATGGTTTTGGGTGCTCTCAACCGGCCCGCTGAAATATCCCTCGGTCGTCGCTCGTCCCTCTCGTCCATTACCGTTCCGGATCCTTCTACTACCCTTCCGTCTTCGTCACGTCTTTCTCCACCCTCCACTACCCATGATTTCATCTCCTCTCCTGTAGTTATTTCTGCGTCTTCCTCTTCTCCCTCTTCTCCCTCTAGTCATGTCACCCTCGACCCTTTTCTGCCCTCCCTCCCTCGTTCTCTTTCCTCTTCTTCTCCAGTTTCGTCCTCTTCTCGTCCTCGCTCCTCGGTCCTCCCTCTGTCCTCTCTCTTTGCACCTCCTTCCTTTACTAAGTTTTTCTCCATCCCTGCTTCTGCGCCTCTAGCCGGTGATGACCTCCTCTTCCACCTGCGTCTCCTTCAACAGGTGGGAAAGGACGTCACCTTCCACTCCCGCCATGATGCCTCCCGTCTTGTTACCGTCCAAAACGAACTTCAGGCTACTGCTCTGTCCTCTTTCGTCGATTGTTCTGGCACACCCATCCCGGCTCAAAAAGATCAACGACTCAACTCCTGTACAGGGACTGTCCTGATCCCCGCTTCCATCCGTCTCGGGGGTTGTCCATTCGCGGATTGCGCTGACCTCGTCAAGGACATCGTTGTCGCTCAAAACCACAAGGTGGTTAGTGTGGTATGCTACACTATCCCTCCTCGCGACCTTCGCCGGCATCTCGCTAACATTGCCAAGGTCTCTTTTGATGGACTTTCCCTTCCTGCCCATGTTATTGTCGGTGGTACTCGCCTCCCCGTGATTGCGTCTCTTCCCCGTCCACTCCAGTGTCGCAGCTGCTGGCGTTTCGGTCACCTAGCGAAGTTCTGCCGTACAGCCGCTGAGAGCCCACTCTGCCCGCGCTGTGCGCAGTCCGGACATGCCGTTGGTGAATGTCAGTCAACGTCCCAGTTCTGCCTTAATTGCCGCGGGTCTCATTCGGCCGACTCTAAGATTTGCCCCGTTCATCTGTTAGAGTCTGAGGTTGCTGTCCTCAAAGCGAGACACGGCCTTACGCTCACCGCAGCCCGCCAAGAGGCTCGTCGCTTGGGCTTCACCCCTCAGTAATTTTCCAAGACTCTGTCTCCTCCCTCCTCTTCTTCGCCTCCCTCTACCACGCCCCCCCCTTTTTCTGGTTCCTCGGTTCCTTCCACCGCCTCCGCTCCCTCCGTCCCCCCGGTCGCACCAGTTTCGTCATCTGCCTCCCTTCCTTCTACCGGTGCTTCTCCCGGATTTTCTCCTTCCTCCTCTTCTGTCTCCTCCGTTCGTCCTACCGTCTCTTCCTTTTCTGTCCCTTTGTCTAAGACTTTCTCTGTTCTCAGTCCTTCTCCTACTTCTGCCCCTTCATCTTCCTCCCTTCCTTGTTCCTCCTCTTCTAGTCTCCCTCAACGCTCTCACCGTTCCAAGCCTCCCCCCCGTTCTCCGTCATCTTCCTCTTCTAGTCGCCCCAAATCTCCTACTCGCTCTAAACTTCCCTTCTCCTCTACCAAATGGGCTCCTGTGCTCCGTTCTTCCTCGCCCGCTTCCTCTTTTAAACGTAAGGGTGGTCTCCGTGATGTGCGGAGCTCAAGTCCCTGCGAGAAGAAGTCGCCTCCTTCTCCTTCTGTTTCCCTTTCTCCTCTCTCCGTCCAGTCTCCTCCTCCTCCCGTTACTGCATCCCTAGATTTCTCCTACGAAACCCTACCTAAGATTGATGAATTTATCCGTTCTTCCCACCCACCACCTTCAACTGTTCATACCGAAGTTCATCCTACCCCCTCTTCTCTCCCCCCTACCCCTCTCCCGCCTTCCCCTGCCCCGTCCTCTTCCTCCAGTCCCCCTTCTGGCCTTCCTCCGGGCCCTCCTCCTCTTCCTCCTCCTGACCCTCCCCCTCTTCCTTCTCCTGCCCTTACCCCCTCCTTCTCTTCCCACCCGCCGTCCGTCCTTCCTACCTCTTCCGGCCCTCCTCCTTCCTCTCCTCTTTCTCTGTTAGACCTCAAAGGAGTACAAAGGAAATCAAGCAACAACATATCTAGTGACCCTTCTAGGTTGCTTGCCCTCCAAAACACTGAGGATCAAGTGTCCAAAGAGTGGTTTAGAGTGGGTAAGGGAACATTGGAAAGGGAACTACTGCCCTGGAACTAATGTCCGTGGCAGGATTAGGAAGTTAGTAGAGGACAGATGGGTTAGTAACTGAGGGAGGGATAAAATAAAGTTATTCATTTACAAACGCAGTCAGTCGCGGGTTTGATGAGAGATATTTGTCTATGCGGAGTTTAAATGAATCAACGGTGATGCAGTCTATAACGTTTCGGGGAAGCCCATTCCACAAGTTGACAACTCGATTGAAGAAGAAATTCTTAGATTTGTGCGAGTTAAAAGATTTTCCAATAATTTTGCAACCGTTTCCCCGCGTGTAATTAGATTGGTCGATAGTGAAGTACTTACTACAGTTCATATTGTCGATGCCTTTGATGATTTTGAACACTTGAATTAAGTCACCTCTTAATCTGCGCTGGGTTAAAGGAAATAGATTTCATTCTCTAAGATGCTCTTCGTATGGTTTGTTCTTTAGGCTAGGTATCATTTTGGTAACTCTACGTTGAACTCGTTCTAGCTTGTTTATATCTTTTTGGTAATAAGGGCACCAGGATTGAACGCAGTATTCCAGAAGAGGGCGGACTAAGGAATTGTAAAGGGTTAGGATAACTTCTTTGGATTTATGCTCAAATGACCTGCCAATAAAGCCAATTATTTTGTTTGCCTTCTTAACAACTTCTGAACATTGTTGACTCGGTTTTAGGTTACTCGATATTGTTACTCCCAGATCGGTTTCTCTGTTTACATTCTTAAGCTGAGTGCCATTCATCGAATAGTTTGCTTTTTCATTTAGGTATCCGACATGTAGTACTTTACATTTATCCGCATTGAAACTCATTTGCCAAATTTGGGCCCAACATGACAATTTATCTAGATTGTGTTTCATATCGTCAACTTGTTCTTTTGAGAGTACGCTATTTGCAATTTTTGTATCGTCAGCAAATTTTGAGATTGTACAGGTGAGACCCTCATCTATGTCGTTGATGTAAATTAGAAAGAGAATTGGTCCTAGTACCGATCCCTGGGGTACCCCGCTACTTACATTGGTCCATTTAGATGCCTTCCCGTTTATGACTACCCTTTGCTTTCTGTTGCTGAGCTAATATTCTATCCATTTCAACACACCGTCTTGTATTCCATGCGCTTTTAGTTTTAGCAGTAAACGTTTGTGGGGAACTTTGTCAAAGGCCTTTTGAAAATCAAGGTATATAATATCTACAGCTTTACTCTCATCGTAGAGGTTGAGGATATCGTGGAAGAAGTCTAAGAGGTTTGTTAAACAGGAACGTTTTTTACGAAAGCCGTGTTGAGTATCTTTAAGTATGTTATTTTCCTCTAAGTGATTTACGAGTCTGTCTCGTATGACCGTTTCTAGCATTTTACATACAACTGAGGTTAAGCTAATTGGACGATAGTTACGGGGTAGGGATTTGCTGCCTTTTTTTAATGTAGGTGTTACGTTGGCTAGCTTCCACTGATCAGGCATAGATCCCGACTGCAAGGATTTATTGAATAGTAATGTCAGTGGTTTGGAGAGCTCATCCTTAGCTTCCTTTAGAACTCTAGGCGAGATTGTATCAGGTCCTGGCGTTTTATTTACCTTGAGTTTATCTAAACAATTCAATACTTCTCTCTCTGTAATGGTGATATTGCTTAGAACCTCTGAATTATCAATCTGAATCGGCGATGGTGTAGGGATATCACTGAGGTCTTCTGTTGTAAAAACTGATGTAAAGAAGGTTTTGAGGGCATTACTCATTTGTACTTCGTCTTTGGTGTATTCTCCATTTTCATCGACTAACGGTCCAACAGTTGAAGTAACTACTTTTTTCTTTCGGATATAACTATAGAATTCTTTCGGGTTTGTTTTACTTTGATTCGCAATATGTAACTCTAAGGTCTTTTTACTTTGCTTAATTAACTTTTTGGCTTTGCGTCGTAGCTCTACAAATTTCACCCGTTCTTCGTCATTTTGTGAGGATTTTAATCTATCATTAGCAAAATTTTAAGCAAGCAGGCAGTTTGAAATATCTTTATTCCACCATTTGGGCTTATTATTATGGCCTGGACGCCGTATTTTCGATGGTATGCAGTCTTGCACTGCTTCTAGGTAAGTGGTTTCGAATAACTTCCAAGATGTATTTATGTTGTTATTGTTAATTAAAAAGCTCCAGTCAGTTTCTTTAAACATAGCTCTAAGTTTATGGAAGTTTGCTTTCTTGAAATTAGGGACTTTTTCGATGCTACTATTTGGTTCGTTACTAGTAAAGTTTAAAGTGAAAGTTATCGTACGATGGTCGCTGTTACTGAATTCATCACCAACATTCAAATTCTCTATCAATTCTTCTTTTGTTGCAAGTACAATATCAAGAACGTTATTACCACGGGTCGGCGTTCGAACAAATTGATAAAGCGAACTCCCTTGCAAGTTTGTATATAAGTCATGTCCGGAGCGTGAAGTAAGAGTATCGCTCCACTTGGTCACATGTAAATTAAAGTCGCCAAAAATTACGGTATCTTGTGAGTTACTTACATCTGCAATTTGTTCGTAAATTTCTCGGTCAGTGTGCACTGATTGAGCTGGAGGTCTGTATATTAACGCAAGTATTATTTTTGTACCTTTATTATTCTTTATTAGCACAAAAGATGTGTCGACGTTCACAATTTGAGGTTTTGACACGAGGGTCGGGTTAAGACTTTCTTTGATATAAAATGAAACGCCACCTCCATTTTTATTTATTCGGCTGTTCTCAAACATTACATAACCGGGAAGTGAATACTCTGCTAAAAAGTCTCTATCTTCTGTATTGAGCCAAGATTCTGTTATGCCAATCACATCATAATTTTCTCTAAACACTAGTTCCTCTAAATCTGAAAATTTATTGCGTATGCTACGAGCGTTTGCATAGAAAACCTTTAAAGTTGCGGTTTTAGAACTCACAGAACGTTCTTTCATCGAATTTTTGGTTCTAGTCGGATCTACATTTACATTCATGGCTGTCCTCGGTCCTCGGTCGTTATCCCTGGCGGTTTTGAATTTGGGTCGTGTTGGTGGAGCTTTATCCAAATTCGCGGTTCTTGACGGATTAGTATTTAATTCTTTTGTAGGTTGCCGTCCTCCTTCCTGGTTGTCCTGTGCTGAGTCGATTTCTTCTCCGAAAATCCTTCACCGCATCGTTGAGAAGACGCCCAAAACGTGCTGCTCCCACCTGGTTCAGATGAACTCCATCGTCCGAAAATAAATAGTCATCGTAGTAGAAATTGTCCCAGGTGTCGATGAAACCCACGTTCTCCTTCCTGCAGAGGTTTGCTAGACAACGATTTGTGCTGGTGGCTATGTTGTAAAATCGGCTCTCTACACCGAGCCGGGGGACGATTCCTGAGACGATGATCCTTGATGACTTCTCCTTAAACGACTAGATCAGCTGCTGGTACTTTAAAAGCAAATCTTCCGACCGGGTTCGCTGTACATCGTTGGATCCAACGTGGATGACGTACATTGTATTAACAGGGGCCAGCTTTGATACTTCGTCAACTGCTGTAACTACGTCGTCCACACCACCACCAGGGATACAAAAACGCTTCCTGGTCTTAGGTGCCCTGGCGCAAAACTCTGTGAGCTGACCATGTATCATCGAGCTATCACCTCCCTATGCCCCCCGGTTTCCAGTCTTCCCCTTCAACGTCTTCTCCAATTCCTGCTATTATTTCCCATCGTTAGCCTCTCTTGGCTATATTTTCCACCCACGGTGTTAACTGTATTTTGTAAATATGTTGTATATAGTGTACGTCTTTTCTTCCCTCTTGTACGCGTCTTCTTTTTATTCTCTTTTGTCTTTTTAATGTCCATTTTACAATGGAACATTCGTAGTTTTGCAGCAGATCGTGTTGATCTTCGTTACCTTATCTCTAGGTTTAGCCCACTTGTTATTAGTTTACAAGAATCGCGTTTATCTAATGCCCCCTCCCCAATACCTTTTTACTCCTATATAAGTTCTCCCCAATCCCAGTATGCTACTTGCCTCTTCGTACATCATGATGTCCCAGTGTCTCCGTTAACTATCCGTACCTCTCTTAAATGCTCACTTGCCAGAGTGTTCCTTTCATGCTGGCTTACAGTAGTTTCCATATACCTTTCCCCCTCGATCCCGATCGATGTTCCAGAATTAAACAGGATCCTTTCTCTATTACCTCCACCTTTCCTCCTTTTAGGGGATTTTAATTGCAGGCATTCCCTGTGGGGTGACTCTACTGTTAATACACGAGGTCGTTCCCTTGAGGATCTGATTCGTACACACAATTTATTTCTTTTAAACACTGGTTCTTCTACGCATTTTGGTAGCGGCACCCGTACCTTCTCATGTATTGACTTGTCTCTGTGTTCCCCTACACTATCCTTGGATTTTACTTGGAAGGTCTTTAATGATTACTGTGCGACTGACCACTTCCCGATTGTCCTCTCCCCTACGTCTTACTCCCCAGTGCCGCGCCCTCCCCGTTGGTGTTTCGATCGTGCCGACTGGTCATCTTTCGCTGATCTCGCCGTTCCGCCTAATCCGACCCCTGCTTTCCCGGACCCTGATGCCATGCTTACCAGTTTCCTGATGTTTGTGCTCCATGCTGCCTATACTTGTATTCCACGCACCACTCGGAGTATGTCTTCTAAGTGTGTACCGTGGTGGACTGCTCAGTGCACTTCGGCTTTACGCAATAAAAGAGCCAAGTGGAAGAGTTTCCGTCGGAAAAAAGGCTCTCCATATGAGCGGGATGCGTATACTCTTTTCAAACAGGCTAATGCCGTCTTCCGTCGTACAATCCGCTCTGCAAAAAAAATCTAGCTGGATGTCGTATGCCTCTACTATCAACGCGGATACACCTGTTCCGCAAGTCTGGGCTCGCGTCAGGAAGATTGCAGGGAAACATGCGCCTACGCCGGCCCCAGTCATCCATACCAACACTGGCATTGTGGGCGATCCGTCTCTGGTGGCCAATATTTTGGGACAACATTTCAGTGATGTTAGCACTGGATCCCATCTCCCGCCCTCCTTCCAGATGCATAAACGCCGTTCTGAACTTAAGCGACTTGACTTCGCCTTATCATCTGATCAGTTTTTCAATGCCCCCTTCTCCCGGGCTGAGCTTGAGTCTAGCCTGGGAGCCTGTAAGGATACATGTGAAGGCCCTGACGGTGTCCATTACTTGATGCTGAAGCACTTATCTCCACCTGCGCTTGGCTTTCTCTTATCCATCTACAACCGTCTGTGGTCCACAGGCTTTTTTCCGGCTGAGTGGAGACATGCCATCCTTCTCCCATTCCTTAAGCCGGGTAAGTCGGGCCATGCACAAGCAGATTACCGTCCCATTGCCCTGGTCAGTTGTGTAGGCAAATTATTAGAACGCATGGTTCACTCCCGCTTAATGTGGCTCCTGGAATCAAGAGGCATCCTGTCACCTTTTCAATATGGCTTTCGCAAGGGCCGTAGTACTTTGGACCCATTATTGAGATTGGCGACTTCTATCCGCGATGCCTTTTCGGACACTAAGTCGGTTTTAGCTGTATTCTTCGATCTTGAAAAAGCGTATGATACTGCCTGGAAATACAACATCCTTCATACCCTTTTACGTTCTGGTGTGTCTGGCAACATGGCGGTATTCTTGAAGAACTTTCTCTGTGATCGTACTTTCCGAGTCAAGCTTCAGAATACATTCTCACGAACATACCCCCAACACGACGGTATCCCACAGGGTTGTGTTCTTAGTACCATCCTTTTTATCCTAGCTATTAATGGTATTATTTCTTCTCTCCCTCTTGGTGTCCGTGCTTCTTTGTATGTGGACGACTTCGCTATTTACGCTGTGGGTTGGGATATCGCTGCCCTACAAAATCTCATGCAGAAGGCCATTGATGCAGCTGCGCAGTGGGCTACGGCCCATGGTTTTCGGTTTTCGCCCTCGAAATCTTGTGCCGTCATCTTCACAAAACGCCATACAGTCCCGCATCCTGTTCTTACGTTGTATAACCGCCCTCTGCCTTAAAGGTCCTCGGCTCCATTCTTAGGTCTCATTTTCGATACTCGGTTGACATGGTACCCGCACATTACTTCGTTACTGACCTCCACCACCCGACGGCTTCAACTCTTACAAACCCTTAGCCACTTGTCTTGGGGTGCGGACCGGGCGACTCTTCTGCGCCTCCATACAACGCTTATTCTCTCCAAGATCGATTATGGCTGCGAGGTATATGCCTCCGCTGCGCGTACAAACCTTAAGCGCCTAGACTCCCTTCACCATCACGGTCTGCGCTTGTCGCTAGGGGCTTTTCGCTCTACTCCGGTTATTAGCCTTTATGCTGAATCAGGTGTCCCACCGCTATCATCCAGGTGGCATAAACTGACCCTTCGATGTCATCTTCGCCTTCTGCAACACAGTTCGGCTGGTTTTCCTCCCACGGCTTCCGGCTTAGCCCCATCAGTGTCTGCTACTTCGTTCCCCGGTCGGGTCTCTGCTTTACTAGCCTCCTTCTCTTTTCCCATTCCATCGGTGCTACCCCTCCGACAGTCAGAGTTCCCCCCATGGCTACTCCCTCGCCCTACCGTTTGTACAGCTGCCCTCCCCCCCTCTAAGGCCTCTTCAACCCCACAGTTGCTTTATGCTCAGTTTGCGGAACATATGCTACGCCACTCTTCAGCCGTTCCAGTGTACACTGATGGTTCCAAGACCTCCGCCGGTACAGGGTTTGCGGTTGTGTTCCCGGACCGGACCTTCCAACGTCACATCCCATCATGTGCTAGTGTCTTTACGGCTGAGTTATTTGCTATTTTATTTGCCCTACGTACTATTTTTTGTTCACACCTGCATACCTTTGTAATTTTTAGTGACTCCCTTAGTGCTCTTCAGAGTATTCAGTCTCTTCCCGCTGTTAACCCCTTAGTGCTGGAGATTCAAGAATGGTTGTTCCGCATCGCTACTAAATTGAAGTCCCTGTCTTTCTGTTGGGTCCCGAGTCATGTTGGAGTGCCTGGCAATGAGTGGGTTGATTTTTTCGCCCGCTCTGCTATTACCTCTCACCGCCTCGTGCCACGACGTATTCCTGCATCTGATTACTTCCCGCGTGTTACTCAATTACTACGTCAGCGCTGGCAGGACGAATGGACCTCCATGAGGGTGTCTGATGTCAAACTGCGTTCTGTCAAACCTTCCGTCCTACCTTGGAAGTCTTCCTCTCATCGCAATCGTCGATGGGAGACCGCTCTAGCCCGTCTTCGGCTCGGCCACACCAGGCTCACGCATGGTCATTTGCTGTCCTGTGATGTCCCCACGCTCTGTCCTTGCTGCCATATTCCAGTGTCTGTCCAGCATCTCCTGATCGACTGTCCGCGTTTCTCCAATGCCCGACGGCAGGCATTCCCCTTCATATCCTCCCTTAATCGCCCCCTTGTCTTAGCCGATGTGCTTGGAGAGTCCCCCACTTTCTCCCTCCCACATCTTATGCGGTTTCTCCTCCATACCCGTCTCCTTCAGCTTCTTTAATTAGTGTTTCCTAGTCTTCTTCTCCTCTACTCCGTATTGCGCCCAGCCCCACAACACCTCCGGTGTTTTTTTTTTTCCCACAAAGTTTCTTTTGGTGCCACATAGTCTTTTTAGGCTTGGTGCGAATCCCTATTTTACTAATAATAATTATATATACATTACATGCATTTATGTATGGAAGGAAAAGGAGAATGTTTGATTTAGAAGTGTATTTTCTTATGCAGTACCAGACCGGTACTTCAATAATATGACCAATTAATTTTTGTATAGCAAACTATTTTTGTAAGTCTATAACACTAAGTTCCCTTCCATACATCTACTCATGGCGTGGATACAAAATTATGTGACCAACTGTACAACATTAGAAGAGTGTTAGCAGTAAGTAGATTAGGGAATCTTTCTGAGATGCCAGAAAATTCCATACTTGCCAATAGTGCTGCGTTCTGGTTCCATGTCATCTCAACCAGTAGACCATTTCAACCAGTAGCTCTCAACCAGTGCCAAATTAACCCAGATCAACCAAACCAGTGTCAAAATATAGTACTAACCTAACCTAACCTACCTCCCTCACTCATCCACCATCATCCTCTCTCACTTATCTTTCCCTATCTTTATTACACCTTTCTATCTTAATCTTCCCCTTCCTTCTCCACTCTCTTTATCTTCTCCTCCTCCTCGTTCACTATCTTAATTATGCCTCTTTATCTCTATTTTCCCATCATTCTCCACTATCTTTAACTCCTTTTCCTTCCACTATCTTTAACTCCTTTCCTTTTCTCTCTCACTTTCCTTTTACTATCTTTATAACTGTCTATCTTTATCTCCTTCTCCTTCCACTTTCTTTATCTTCCCCTCCCCATCCTTCTTCCTGGCTCACTTTCCTTTCACCATCTTTATTTTATCTTTATATCTTTATCCGCTCATCCTTCCACTTTATTTATCTTCACCTACACCACAGAAACCCATCATCCCCCATCCTCTCTCTCACTTTTCGTTTTCTATGCCTCATAACCCAGGCTCTGGCTTTATTTTTATCTCATCTCTCTCTCTCTTGTTATTTCTCTCTTTACGACCCTCCGCTCTTATCCCCCTTGCTCTCTCTCTCTCTCTCTCTCTCTCTCTCTCTCTCTCTCTCTTTACGACCCTCCGCTCTTATCCCCCTTGCTCTCTCTCTCTCTCTCTCTCTCTCTCTCTCTCTCTCTCTTTACGACCCTCCGCTCCTATCCCCTTGCTCTCTCTCTCTCTCTCTCTCTCTCTCTCTCTCTCTCGGCTCTTATCCTCTACCCCCCCCCCCCCCCCCTCCTCTCCGGTGTTCTGTCTCTCTACCTATTTATCTAAAGGTAGTGGTGTGTATAGAATAAGCGCCTCCTTAATTACAGGCCCGCTATCGCTCGCCAGCCAACAATTGACACCTAAATGACACGAACACTCTTAGTATTGACAAAGAAATAGTGCGAAAGGCCTTAATATCGCCGAAAAATTGGGTCAAACGTCTTAAAATATGAAAACTAATTTTATAGACAAATAGTTATTATTATTATTATTATTATTATTATTATTATTATTATCATTATCATTATTGCAGATGGAACAGGACCCATGGAGGATATTGAGGTCATACACACCATTATCAAGGTAAATGGCTTTCTTTGACAAGTTATATATAATTCAATAATTTGAATTATTAATCTATATATCTTTCTGTCTATCTATCTATATCTACTGTATGTATATATTTCCGTGCCTTAGCTTATATTTTCTTCATGGTAATTGTTTCCATTTTTTGATCAACTTCTACAGTATACTGTATCAGTCTATCTATAGATGTATCTGCCCATAATATATAACATACTATATTTTAACAAGGATATATACAATTATTTTCTACAGTCATTCGAAGCCTTTTTTTAGATAGCTTTTTTTTTAATGTGCATGGAAGAATTGTGTGCACAATTGTGTGTCAGTAAAACAAGTAACACACGCACAACTATACAAACAAGTAACACACGCACAACTATACAAACAAGTAACACACGTACAACTATACAAACAAGTAACACACGTACTACTATACAAACAAGTAACACACGCACAACTATACAAACAAGTAACACACGTACTACTATACAAACAAGTAACACACGCACTACTATACAAACAAGTAACACACGCACAACTATACAAACAAGTAACACACGCACAACTATACAAACAAGTAACACACGCACTACTATACAAACAAGTAACACACGCACAACTATACAAACAAGTAACACACGCACAACTATACAAACAAGTAACACACGCACAACTATACAAACAAGTAACACACAACTATACAAACAAGTAACACACGCACAACTATAACAAACTAACACACGCACAAACAAGTAACACACGCACTACTATACAAACAAGTAACACACGCACAACTATACAAACACAAACAAATACACACACTGGCATATGAATAATAAACAAAAGAAAATAACAGTGACAAACACATCAAACACACCAAACACACTAAACACACTAAACACACTAAACACACCAAACACACTAAACACACTAAACACACCCAAACACAAACACACAAACACACCAAACACACTAAACACCAATCACACTAAACACACTAAACACACCAAACACACACTAACACACAAACAACACCAAACACACCAACACACACAAACACACCAAACACACTAACACACCAATCACACTAAACACATCAACACACTAAACACAATACAAAACACACCAAACACACCAAAACACACCAAAACACACCAAAACACACCAACACCACTAAACACACTAAACACACTAAACCAACACTAAACACACCAAAAACACACAAACACACCACCACTACTAAACACCAAAACACCAAAACACACTAAACACACCAAACACACTAAACACACCAAATACACCAATCACACTAAACACACCAAACACACTAAACACACCTAACATCAAACACACCAAACACACTAAACACACCAAACACACTAAACACACTAAACACACCAAACACACTAAACACACCAAACACACTAAACACACCAAACACACTAAACACACTAAACACACCAAACACACTAAACACAACAAACACACCAAACACACCAAACAAACTAAACACACCAAACACACTAAACACACTAAACACACTAAACACACCAAACACTAAACACACCAAACACACTAAACACACTAAATACACCAAACACACTAAACACACTATACACACCAAACACACTAAACACACCAAACACACTAAACACACCAAACACACTAAACACACTAAACACACTAAACACACTAAACACACCAAACACACTAAACACACCAAACACACTAAACACACTATACACACTAAACACACTAAACACACTAAACACACCAAACACACTAAACACACTAAACACACAGCCACATATAAACATTAATACAAATACTAACATGTTATACGCATAATTATGCACTGTTATTATATTAGTATATTATTAATATATTAGTATAGTTACTCACCTTTGGACAAATTATAATAAGATTCGAAATGTGTGTGAATATATTGCATACTGGTACAGGTCCGTTACAGTTATTTGCAAAACATTGAGTAAGTTTGTATTGACTCATTAAGGGGACTACTTATTTTTGGGCTATATATTTATATATTTAATTACTTTCTTAGTTTCCTCGCTAGACCTCCATCAAGCTTAGAAATACCCCCTAGACAAGGGGGATAATTTTTAACATTTTTCGGTTGAAAAATTTCCTGGCTGAAGGCCGATTCCTTCTAAACTAGAGACTCGCTGGTGTTCGCCAGAATAAACTCTACACCTAAAGGGCACGAAAGGTCTTACTATTGAATAAAAATATGAGGCCAAATTCCTCAAAATCGCCAAACTAACGGAATGAACGTCTTAAGGGGAGGTATTTAGTTTGTTCCCTACGTTTTCATTAAGCTTAAAATTACACTCCCTAGACCCCATTCAAGATAAATTTGTACACTTTTCGGTAGAAAAATGTCTCGGCAGGAGGCCGGTTGCTCTTAAATTACAGGCTCGCTATCGCTCGGCAGGAAAAAATTTACACCTTAACACCTAACGAGCGGCCTAGGCGGTAAATAATATGTAGCCACCAGCGGGGTGTTTTTACCCAAAATAGGGCTGTTTACGTGATCATTTTCATGCCTAAATAAGACCCAAAGCGTAAAACAAGTATCTATCCCTGAATGGGCATAAACAGAGCTTTCCAATGACACCCCAACGATCCTTGTATGACCGCTAGTTTTCTTGCAACAATCGCGCAACACGAGTGCAAAAACCATGTAATTCGGTACTTTCCCTAAACAATTCACTGTGTAGCGAGTGTGAGAGGGTGGAGGAGGGTGGGATTCATGTCAGTTGGTCCACCGCGGTGGTCTAGAGCAGTCATACGCTCGCTACTCTCCTGCCACCACTTGTCTCTCTCTCTCAGCAACATTACGTGCTGAAAATGCCACACGACTTATGTTGTGAGCCGCCACATAGTCCAAATTTCTTTCACTCGACATATGATGCGCGCCGCCAGTTAAGGGTTAATGGCACGAAAGGTCTTAAAATTCACAGAAATGGGGCAAAATTTCTTAAAATGTCAAAACTACTAGGGCGAACGTCTTAAAATCTCGAAAGCAATGGGGCTAAACATGAGGGAGAAAGGGGTCCAGAAAAAAATCCCTCAAGTGGAAATCTCCCCTTAAAACCTCAAAACTAATATGGTAAACATGAGGGAGAAGGGGGTCCATAAAAAGCGAGCACTATCCCCTAAAGTTACAATATTTGTTCCGTTGTTATATTAAGATCACAGGATGGACAGAGATTACAATTATGTATTTATCGTTTATTTTAATTTACCAGGTGTTTCTTCACAATGTATTTGTTTCTTTCAAGGACATTCTTTTGCAAAACGGACCTAAATGACACGAAACGTTTTAGTATTGACAATGAAAAGGAGCGAAAGGCCTTAAAATCGCCAAATTAATGGGCCGAACGACGTCTTAAAATCTCAAAACTAATGGAGCTAAACCTGAGGGAAAAGGGGGACCATAAAAACTAGCCATCTCCCCTTAAATATGTTGCATACATCACAATAAACTCAATATAATTCATTTATATATTATTTTAATTATTACTGTATGTACTTTGGACCCCACTTCCCCCCCCCCCCCCCTTTCCCCCCACGTATAATGCACCTTCATCAATATTCTTTAAATTTGCTGCATACTTCACAATAAACTCGATATATTTCATCTATATATTATTTGAATAATTATCTAATGTACTTGGGAACTTATAATGCACCTTCCTCAATATTCTTTTAATTACGTTCGTCCTTGTCTTTTCATTAAACAGGGCAGAACTTTCCTTTAAAAACTGTCAACTTAAGTTCTCATTATTAAAGATTCCTGGAAAGCTGGACGCTATATTTACTGAAGAAAACATGTGTGGCCTAAAATAATGTATTGTATATTTATTTATGTATTGTTATTATATTATTATTATTACTATTATTATTAATATTATTGTTATGATTATTGATATTATATTATTATTATTATTATTATTATTATTATTATTACAGTATACATGAGTTTATTTACTGGCCAACACAAATTTTATTGAGCTTAGGGTGGTTCTATAGTAGAAAGAAGGGCTACAACTACGTAGTTCAATTAACTCATTGGCTCTCACAGATTCTCAATAAAATTAATAAAATAATTCAATAATAGCCAGAATATTTTGAAAAAAAATCCATGTACACTGAAAGGGTTAAGGGGGGTCACCGGTTTGTTTTCTCTCTCTCTCCTTATCTCTCTTTCCGTGGCTTGTATTCATTCGGCCCCATTCAGCCAACTATTTTAAGACGTCTATCCCCATCCAGGTGTTGATTTCTACCTGGCGAGCGAGAGCGAGCCAGCATTGTATGGAGAAATCCGGCTTCGCTAGGGAAATTTTTCTATCGAAAAATGTACAAATTTAGCTTGCTGTCAAAACAAAAATATTTATATGTTGGATCGCTACCGCTCGCCAGGAAAATATTGACACCTGGAAGTAGGTTGAATGGGGCCGAATGGATACAAGCCAAAGAGAGAGGGAGAGAAAGAGAAAAACAAAGCGAGGGGGGCTCCCTTAACTCCTTTTCCTTGCCTTTGTCATTTTCGAGCAATGTATTTTAATTTGTCCTCGCGACTAGAAAAACATTGTACATATTTAGGTTGAAGGGGTTTGGCTGGGCATATTTTAGTTTGAAATAATTCCGGGAAAGTGGTTTTGCTAGCCTAGGGGAAAACACTGAAATAAACTGAAATATATTGCTTCATAATGGTAAAAACAAGCCAAATACTCAATATTAATTAAGGAAGCCCACTTCGCTTTTTTTATCTTTCTCTCCCTCTCTCTCCCTCTCTCTTAGGCTTGTATCCATTCGGCCCCATTCAGCCTACTGTTTTAAGACGTTTACCCCCATCCAGGTGTCAATATTTTCCTGGCGAGCGGTAGCGAGCCAGCATATATATATTTTTGTTTTGACAGCAAGCTAAATTTGTACAATTTTCGATTGAAAAATTGCCGGATTTCTCCATACAATGCTGGCTCGCTATCGCTCGCCAGGAAGAAATTAACACCTGGATGGGGATAAACATCATAAAAAAGTTGGCTGAATGGGGCCGAATAGATACAAGCCAGAAAAAGAGAGAAAAGGAGAGAAAGATAAAAAAAAGAAGGTGACCCCCTTTCAACCAAATACAATAACCCACAAGCGGTCGGATCAGATAGTGTTAATATAAGCTTTTGTAGCACTAACTATTGTTGCTACAATCCTATAAATATAGTGTGTGTGTGTGTGTGTGTGTGTGTGTGTGTGTGTGTGTGTGTGTGTGTGTGTGTGTGTGTGTGTGTGTGTGTGTGTGTGTGTGTGTGTGTGTGTGTGTGTGTGTGTGTGTGTGTGTGATGTGATGAGTGTGTTATGTGTGGGTGTGTTTTCCGTGTATGTGTGATCTGTGTATGTGTGTGATACGTGTATATATCTGATATGTGTGTGTGTATGTCTGAGAGAGAAAGTGTGTGTGTGTGATGTGTATGAGTGTGTGTATGTGTGTGAGTGTGAGAGAGTCTATCTATCTATCTATTGCCTGACGCCGTGATCCCCGAAGGGGTGACCACGAACGAACCGCCCCCATGCACCTCTGTCCCCAGTCAGTCGACGCCCTTCCTCCCAACCAGCACCGCCTTCATTCATATACTTCCTCACTCCATCCTTCCACCTCTCCCTCGGTGCACCTCTCCCTCTCTGTCCTTCCACCTCGCTCTCGTACACCCTCTTAGTCAATCTTTCGCCTTCCATACGTTCCATATGGCCGAACCATCTCAAGTTGTTCCGTTTCACACTTTCCAGCACATCTACCTCCACACCACACCTCCTTCTTACTTCCTCATTCGTCTGTCTATCCCTCCATGTAACTCCACACGCACTTCTCAAGTAACTAATTTCCACCGCTCTCACTCTTGATCTGAGTCTCTTCCCGAACGTCCATGCTTCGCTTCCGTAAGTTAGTGTAGGGTTTACCACAGTGTCATACAAGGAATTCTTCACTTCCATACTGCCCACTCTATTTCTTGTTACTGCTTTCAACGTTCCTACAATCCTCTTCCCCTGTTGCACCCTCTCCCACACTTCTTCATCCATAGTCCCATCTTTACTCAACACACTGCCCAGATACTTAAAAGAGCTGACAATCTCCATAGCCTGACCGTTCAACCTCACCTCACACTCTGTGACTTCACCCCTTTTGAAGACCATAACCTTGCTCTTCCCCGCATTTACCTTCAAATTACGTTTTTCGCACACTGTTCCAAACTCATTTACCAGACCCTTCAACTCTCATTCATTATCGCTCATCAGAACTGTATCATCCATATACAAGTACAGTCTATCTATCGCCTGACGCCGTGAGAGTGTGTGTGTGTTTGTCTGTGTATCTCTGTATGTGTGTGATACATGTATATACAGTATGTGATCTGTGTGTATGTCTGAGAGAGAAAGTGTGTGTGTGTGAGTGTGGGTTTATGTATGTATTAGTGTGTTATGTGATGAGTGTTTATGTGTGCGTGTGTGAGTGTGCGTATGTGCGTGTATATATGGCTATGACAACCAATCCTCATGAATACATAGTGGGTCTCAGTCTTAACCCCTACAGTAAGGTGACTGCTGGTTCATTAGACACTGGGTTACATTACACCATTGTATTTATCTTAGGCTGGTCTTTTGAGAATTAGAGTTGTACATGACCTTACCGTAATGAACCTTGACTCCATGTAAGGGTGTAGGGTATATAGTTTTGGTCTATGTTTATATTTATCTATTGTGTTTTGGTTTCCTCGCTAGACCTCCATCAAGCTTAAAAAACACACACCCTAGACCCCTCTTAGAGATAAATTTGTACTTTTTTCAGTAGTTAAATGTCCCGACCGAAGGCCGGTTTCCTCATAAAATTATAGACTCGCTTTCACTCGCCAGGAAAAAATCGACACCTACATGGCACGAAAGGTCCTAATGTTGACAAAGAAAAGGGGTGAAAGGTCTTAAAGTCGCCAAACTAATAGGACGAACGTCTTAAAATCTAGAAAAAACGACAGATCTCCCCTTAACCCCTTGAGGATTATGACGCGTTTTGAGTTCTGGCTATTAATAGACGATTTTATTCACCGATGTTCACTAATATTGGAGGACTGATAGGATATGTGCCAAGGAAGAGTGATTTAGCTTCAGCCGGTATCACATGAGCGTTTTTTCACTCAACATTTATCCTCAACACTGGTCTAGCAGCTCATGAGGTAAACACTGGTCTAGCAGCTCATGAGGTAAACACTGGTCTAGCAGCTCATGAGGTAAACACTGGTCTAGCAGCTCATGAGGTAAACACTGGTCTAGCAGCTCATGAGGTAAACACTGGTCTAGCAGCTCATGAGGTAAACATTTAATATTATTTCTGTTACCTAAATTCATCTATCATCAGTCTTCTTTCCGATTCAAGGGCAAAATACTCCAGAAATGTTGCCAGAAAAATGTTGATCATCGAATGTTGACTATTAAATGTCTCGTGTGATACCGGCTTTAGGAGTTGATCGGCAGAGCGCATACCTTCGCCATCATAGGCGGAGATATGCGCTTTATCGATCGCCTCTCTAGTTGTATATATTAACATCTCCGGACAAATGACGATATTTATACTAGATGTATCCTATTTCCAGGTAATTATATCAGGAAAAACAAATAGAAATCGAAAGTTTAAGGGCGTTTATTTGCCTTTTTATTGATCTTTTTTATGATTTTCTTAGTTTCCTCCCTATTCCTCCATAAAATTAAAAAAAAAAAACATCCATTAGATCCCCCTTCTAGATTAATTTGTACATTTTTCGGTAGAAAATTTCCCGGCCGAAGGCCGGTTCTTCCAACATTACAGGTTCACTTTCGTTCGCCAGGGAAAAAATCGACACCTAAATAGCACGACAAGTGTTAATATTGACGAAGAAATGTAGCGAAAGGTCTTAAAATCGACTAACTAATGGGGCAAACATCTTAACATCAGAAAACTAATGGAGCTAAACATGAGAGAGAAAGTGGTCCAGAAAACCGGCCCATCCCCCCTTAAACCGCATTATTCGAAAGATATTATCTATGGTCTTTTACTGTTTGTGGATATGTGGCTTAGCATATTAGTAAGCGAAGTTATTTGTCTTTCTATGTCGGAACAAATAGGGTTAACCCCTTCCGTACTGGCGACGTCTTTTTAATTTTATTCAAGCTATAATTAGACGATTTGTGCAATTCAAGGAGGATCTGTGATAGTAAAAAGAGTTAAATGAGATATTTCAAAGCCTGTTAGTTGCTAGAGGCCTTTTTTAAACTGAATAAAGTATTCTAATAGTACCCAGAGTAAAGTTAAAAGGACAGAACCGGTACAGAAGGGGTTAAATCGTCGAACGTTAACCAAAACATATTAAGGGGGATCACCGATTTGTGTTTTATCTTTCTCTCCATTTCTCTTTTTCCCTGGCTTTTATCCATTCGGCCCCATTCAGCCAACTGTTTTAAGACGTTTATCCCCATCCAGGTGTCGATTTCTTCCTGGCGAGCGATAACGAGCCAGCATTGTATGGAGAAATCCGGCTTCGCCGGAGAAATTTTTCTTTCGAAAAATGTACAAATTTAGCTTACTGTAAAAAAAAAAAAAAAAAAAAAATATATATATATATATATATATATATATATGCTGGCTCGCTACCGCTCGCCAGGAAAATATTGACACCTGGATGGGGGTAAACGTCTTAATTAATTAAAACAGTAGGCTGAATGGGGCCGAATAGATTCAAGCCAAAGAGAGAGGGAGAGAAAGATAAAAACAGCGAGGTGGGCTCCCTTAAAGAAGACGACATTGTTTTGAAATGAGAGTATGTATTTTCGTATCATCAATAATTATGTTCTTTACGTCTCGATGGTGGTTGTGTTTTGTTTATAAAAAAAAACAAAAAATATTTGGCATGAGTATATAGATAGATAGATAGATAGTTGACATATTTAATTCTATACTGCTTAAACCTTGAGGATTATGACGCGTGTTAGCAGATTATGTTGGCTATCGTTAGACGATTCTACTGAGCTTACCAAGGAGCTGTGCTTGAGTTGGGTTTAACCCCTTAGATTCCTAGAGGTCCTCCCTAAAATGCATAGAATCCTCTAATGATAGCCATAATAAATTGTCAAAAGTGCGTCATAATCTCATAATCTTCAAGGGGTTATGCCTATTTGGTCCGAGGGGGTGTTTTATGATCTCCACTGTTTTGATCCATCCATTTGGAGATTTTAGAACGTTTCACCCCATTACTTTGGCGATAATAATACACTTCACCCCATTCAAGTGTCGATTTTTTTCTGGGCGAGCGTTAACTAGCCTGTAACTTTGAAGAAATTGGCCTTCGGCCGGGACATTTGTCTATCAAATAATATACACATTTATCTTGAAATGGGTTTAGGTGGATATTTTTAGCTTGAAGGAATTCTGTCAAGGCGTTTTTGTTAGCATAGGGACAAACTCAAAATACATTGCTCGGAAATGGCAAAAGCAAGCAAAAGCCTCAATAATAATAATACAAAAAACACACACACAAAACGTCGGACCAGATAGTGTTCATTGATAGACTGTTTATCCCGAATGATAATACTCACTAATATCTAGGAGAAAAATCGAGTTTTATACATAAACAACGTCTAAATTGATATTTGAGCTGTCTAGGATACAAAATATTGTGAGGAACGATACAAACCATTATTCTTCTAAAATAAAAATGTATTTAATTCGCGTATAATTGAATTGGACGTTATTGATTTAATTCGTATATTTTGAGGACTTAAAATCTCAAAAATACAGTTTACTGTATGTTAGTTTTGAAAAATATATATTATATGATAATGTTGTAATGAAAATATGTTTTATGATTAATGCCTTAAATGCAGAAGTTTATGGGTCGTCTATAAATTAATATGTGCATGTTGTTATAAATACATACTGAAATTTATTATTCCTATAGTTTTAGCTCTACAAAAGCAGGTTCACTAAATGTAATTATTATTAATGAATGACTAAGGCATGTAACTTTTGCAACAAACTCTCTCCCGTGGAGAGAGTTTTGATGCGGTCTTAGCAATATCGGACATTTACAGACATTAATTTCGTTCTAGCAGACAACAACAACAATGATCCGACTTCTTCTTTTTGTTTTTGAAGCTGCGCGTCGCTCCGACCGGCTTTGTTTACAAACGTTTCGACGCACCGCTTTTAAACCACTTAATAGGCATTCAAGCTAACGGATTTCAAAAGGACACCCGGGCTCCTGCCCTTCGCAAGGGGTGTCATTTTAAAATGCTGCCCGGGCTGGAAGGGTTAAGCGCCCAACAGTTTCTTAGAGAGGGTATGATAAAGTGTGAATTCAATTAGGTTAATATAATAACAATACAGTACTAAGGAAATAATTTATTAATGTAAAAATGCAGTCATTCGTGGGTTTCGGGCAAGGTGCTTGTCTAGGCGAACTATAAAAGAATCAGCGGTGTTGCAGTCTATAGCATCTCGGGGAAGCTCATTCCACAGATTGACATCTCGATTAAAGAAGATCTTACATTCATTCGAGTTATATGATTTACCAAGTATTTTGTAACCATTTCACCTTGCGTAATTTGACTGGTGGATTATAAAGCACTTACAGCAGTTCAAATTATTGATGCCTTTGATGATCTTAAAAACTTGAATTAAATCACCTCTTAACCTTTAAACGGCAAAGTTATGGTATTTGACAGTGCCCGTATTGAGGCTCATTCCCAACGAAAATCATCATTATCCGATAAATATCGTTATTACATATTCATATGCGCCTATTTTACGTTTAATATGAAGGTATTAGCATGTAACAGAAATAAAACAAGTGGGAATAGTATTTAGGGGGTGAAAAAGACGAAGTATTGCCGACCAGTTCATTCATGAGAGGAGAGCCGGCACAGCACATACCCTTCCCCCTCTCACTTATCGATCAACACTGACGCCTTGCAAGTGAAGTCTCTCTCTTGCTACGATCTCTATATGCCTCCCCTTCGACCTTGAAACCGGGTGGGGGATATTGGCGCGGAAAATAAACCGATAAACAAAGTAATAAGAGGAAAAATAGGTGATAATTGAAGGGGTGGGGGGGGGGGGCTTGGACATATGTGGAGGATTGATAGAAGGTATGGAGGGGAATTATCTCACTTAATCACATATTCCTTTTTTTTTTAGTGCCACTGGGGTAATTTAAAAGGATATTTTTAGGCCTTGGATTTTAAGAGTCCTGTCGCCTTCGCCAAGTAGAACCTCTTAAGGGGACCGACCGGTTAATTTAGGCTTAAAAAACTCAAAATCCTGAAAATACCAATAGGTGTTTACTCAACAAGAGTCAACATCCCTTCATAAACCAGTGAAATGTTATTAGTGAAAACCCATTGGAAATAGTTTTTTTTATGTTTTCCAAACTTTTCCTGTAATTCTAAAAACGTTATATAACGAACTTTGAAATTAACATGCTCAGTAACTACTGGTCGTACGAGGAGCATACCTATATAAATCGAAAGAGCGTATGCTACTCTACAACCTCGCATACGCTTTATCTTCTACTTTGCCATGTTCCTGCGTAAAATATTGTAAATCTAAAAAACAAAAGTAAAAATGTTCACCTTATTACCTTAGACTTTCATCTGTTTTTCTCAGAGCCTATATTGTCGCACTTTCGGATGTTATTCTACAGTTATTATTGGACCTATAGGAATGGTGTATATACCATTGGAAAGGTAATTAAAAACACTACAAGGCCTATAAAGCCAATTTACTCTAGTAATTTAATTTTGTTCACAATATGTCGTCAAAGTTGTAATTTTCTATAAATATATTCGCCTGAATCCGTAATCACCTAAATCGAACAAATACACAAAATATATAACAAAAAATTATAGCAACTACAGATACACCTTTTGTGAGTTGTTTGATCACATAAAACATGTGCTATGGGGATTTCTGTAGGAGTTTATCATTTTCAGCAGTGCTATGGTTTTCATTTTTTGTTTACCTAAATTGCAAGAAAAAAGCAAAACAAAAATAAAATCAAAATTTGTTTGATCTAGTTTTATGGTCATATACACCTGTGCCAAATTTCATTTAAATTGAAAGTAAGACCTGGAAGTTTGTAATTAACCGGTCGGTCCCCTTAAGAGTCTCGGTGCCGTTCCCGGGTTAATCTTCGCTGTGTTAGGGGAAAACATTCAATACCTCAAGATGCTCATCATATGGTTTGCTCCTCAAACAGGGTATCATTTTGGTAACTCTACGTTGAACTCGCTGTAGTTTGTCTGTATCTTTTTGGTAGTAGGGGCACCAGGACTGAATGCAATATTCCAGAAGAAGATGGACTAACGAATTTTAAAGAGTGAGGATTACATCTTTGGATTTATGCTCAAAAGATCTGCCTATAAAACCTATAATTTTGTTTGCTTTCTTAACAACTTTTGTACATTGTTAACTAGGTTTTAGGTTACTCGATATTGTTACTCCCAAGTCCGTTTCTCTGTCTACACTCTCTAATTGGGTGCCATTGACTGAATAGTTTACTTTCTTATTTCGGTTTCCGATGTGAAATGCATTGCATTTATTTTGTAAAAGCTCATTTGCCATATTTTAGCCCAATGTGACCACCTATCTAGATTCTGTTGCATTTCTTCAATATATTCATTTGTGAGTACAGTATTTGCAATTTTTATATCATCCGCAAACTTTGAGATTGTACAGGTTAGACCGTCATCTATGTCGTGAATGTAGATTAGGAAAAGAATTAGCCCCAATACTGATCCTTGAATTTTACTGCTAGTTACATTGGTCCATGTTGATGCTTCCCCAATTATATATGTACTCTTTGCTTTCTTACTCCAAGCCAATTTTCTATCCAATTCAAAACATCACGTTGTATTCTGTGCGCTTTTAGCTTCATTAATAAGTGTCTGTATGGAAATTTACTGCTTAATTAACTTTTTGGCTTTGCGTCGTAGATCTATGAATATATCTTTATTTTCATGGTTATCGGAGATTATTAATCTATCATGAGCATTCTTTTTGGCAAGCAGACACTCCGCTATTTCGTTATTCCACCACTTGGGCTTATTATTATTATGCACTGATCTTCGTTTTTTGTATGGTATGCACTCATGTACTGCGTTGTAAGTTGTGGTGAAAAATGTCCATGATTGGTAAATATCATAATTTTTAATCAGAAAACTTGAATCGGTTTCTTTAAGCATTGCTCTAAGTTTACGGAAGTTTGCTCTCTTGAAGTTTGGGACCTTCTCTTTGCTGGCATTGAATTTGTTGCTATAAAATGTTAAATGGAAAGTGATGATATGATGGTCACTATTACTGAATTCATCACCAACATTCAAATTCTCTATCAATTCTTCTTTTGTTGCAAGTACAAGGTCAAGGACGTTATTTTTACGGGTCGGAGATCTAACAAATTGATAAACCGAACTCCCTTGCAAATTTGCATACATTTCTTGTCCATAGTGTGAAGTAAGACTATCTCTCCACTTGGTCACAGGTAAATTGAAGTCGCCAAAAATGATGGAATCTTACGTGATACTTACGTCTGCAATTTGCTCATAAATTTCTCGGTCAGTTTGCACTGATTGAGCTGGAAATCTGTATATTAATGCAAGTATTATGTTTGTACCTTTACTATTTTGTATTAGCACAAAGGATGTGTCGACGTTCACAATTTGAGGTTTTGACAAGAGGATCGGGGTAAGACTTGCTTTGATAACAAATATAATGCCACCTACATTTACATTATATTGGTTTTTCTCAAACATTACATAACCGGGAAGTGACTTCTCTCCTGAAAAGTCTCTGTCTTCTGTATTGAGCCAAGATTTTGTTATGCCAATAACATCATATTTTTTTGTAAACACTAGTTCCTCTAAATCTGAAAATGTAATGCATATGCTACGAGCATTTGCATAGAAAACCTTTAAAGTTGTGGTTTTAGAATTCACAGAAGGCTCTTTAATCAAATTTTTGGTTCTGGTCGGATATACAATTACGTACCTGTCTGTCCTCGGTCCTGCCACGGACATTAGTTCCAGGGCAGTAATTCCCTTTCCAATGTTCCCTTACCCACTCTAAACCACTGTTTGGACACTTGATCCTCAGTGTTTTGGAGGAAAAGCAACCTAGAAGGGTCACTAGATCTGTTGTTGCTTGATTTCCTTTGTACTCCTTTGTACTCTCTGTCCTCGATCCTTGTCTCTGGTAGTCCTCGGTTGACTCTGCTTATTTTCCGAAAATTCTTTACTGCATCGTGAAACAGGCGGCCAAATCTTGGAACTCCCACCTGGTTCAGATGGACCCCATCCGCTTCAAACAAAATAATAATCTTTGTGGTAGAAGGCGTACAGTATGTGTATGTATAATGCATTTGGTTATATTGTATTTGTACGAGTAATGTGCTGACTATGAAAATGATAATCACTGTAAAAAAATGACCACTTAATTGTAATAGAAATGGTACACATATAGAGCCCTTTAATTGTTTTGGTGTTCTTAACTGAATAGATAAACCGAAGAACACTGTTTATGTGTACCATTTGTGTTACAATTGTTACAATTGCATAATCTTAATTGAGTAATTTAACTCCCAACACCAAACGCCCTCAATGAAATTAATGAAAACATGTGATCTTCCCGGGATTCGGACCTAGGATACCATTACATCATCAAGACAGTTGAAGGTTCAGCACATGGCCACGATTAATGTCCATTTATCTAATATTGGATATCAATCTAATCATGTACTGGACCCAACTGCGCTATGAATAGTGTAATGCTTATGTGTGAGGATAGAACAAATTATGGAACGCAAATCTCAAAGGACTGACCTCGCAACAAACTTGTTCCTGTACTTGAATAAATAATGTTGATTAATTGACTTCACTCTCAACACCAAACACCCTCCCTGTTATAAAGCAAAACACCGTTAAATTACTATTGTGTTACAATTGCCTGTTATAAAGCAAAAACACCGTTAATATGTACTATTTGTGTTACAATTGCCTGTTATAAAGCAAAGAACACCGTTAATATGTACCATTTGTGTTACAATTGCCTGTTATAAAGCAAAGAACACCGTTAATATGTACCATTTGTGTTACAATTGCCTGTTATAAAGCAAAGAACACTTTCTGTGTTCCAATTGTGTTACAATTACACTGCTTATGTGGACCATTCGTGAGGAGGAGCATTTTATTGATAGTTTCGCAGACGAAGCTATGTGTGAAACGAGCTGTGCCCTCCTTCTCAAATAATTACAGGTATATTATTCATGTAGCAGATCAAGAGCCCGTCCATGTGTTTGATGCGGCCCCCACAGAAGCAATATGGCCTTTATGGGGGAGATGAGCGTATTAATGGGGAGATGAGCGTATTTATGAGGGGATGAGCGTATTTATGGGGGAGATGAGCGTATTAATGGGGAGATGAGCGTATTTATGGGGGGATGAGCGTATTTATGGGGGCATGAGCGTATTTATGGGGGATGAGCGTCTTTATGGGGGGGATGAGCGTATTTATGGGGGGATGAGCGTATTTATGAGGGGATGAGCGTATTATGGGGGGATGACCGTATTTATGGCGTGATGAGTGTATTTATGGGGGGATGAGCGTATTTATGAGGGGATGAGCGTATTATGGGGGGATGAGCGTATTTATGGGGTGATGAGTGTATTTATGGTGGGATGAGCGTATTTATGGGGTGATGAGCGTATTTATGGGGGGATGAGCGTATTTATGGGGGAATGAGCGTATTTATGGGGGGATGAGCGTATTTATGGGGGATTGAGCGTATTTATGGGGGGATGAGCGTATTTATGAGGGGATGAGCGGTTCGTTCGTGGCCACCCCTTCGGGGATCACGGCGTCAGGCAATAGATAGATAGATAGATGAGCGTATTTATTGGGGGATGAGCGTATTGATTTCATAATTTATGGATCTGTTTATATTTATGTTTAGTTTCCTCCCTAGACCTTCATCAAACTTAACCCCCCACCCCAAGACCCTCCAGCAAGATATATTTGTACATTTTTCGATAGAAAAATGTCCAGGCCGAAGGCCTGTTCCTCTTAAATTACAGGTTCGCTATCGCTCGCCAGGAAAATATCGACACCTAAATTTTACGAAAAGTCTTAATGGAACGAAAGGTTTTATAATCGCCAAACCAAAGGAAAAAAGCGTCATACAATCTGAACACTAATAGGGCTAAGCATGAGGAAGAAGGGAGACCAGACAAACGAGACATTTCCCCCATTTATACGGCCCCGTTATATAATGATCCCGGCATTATGGAAAGAGACTTGTTTTTCTGGTTGGTGCTCCAGTGGTGATGTCCTGTTATTGCCTGGGTTATGATTGATGTTGGGGGGTGGTGATGTGTGAACTGCATGTGTGGGAGTGTGCAAGAGAGAGAGAGAGTGAGAGAGATAGATAGATATGGGTGGGACCTATTTGTGAGGTGTTGAGTGCGTGTGGGCGATTGTGATCGCGTAAGAGATGGAGTATGAGATGGATAGATAGATAGATAGAAACAGAGAAAGAGAGAGAGAGAGAACCTGAAAGTGAGAGATTGAGTGTTTCTGAGTGAGAGTGGGTGTGTTATAATGGGTTACGTGCACTTTACTAATCATGTGTATAATATAGAAAACACGGACTATAACAACTGTGTGTTTGTAATGAGCTGTAGTGGGGGTCGGTGGAGCTGTTTGTGTGGTGATGAGTGCGTGTAGGAGTTTGTGAGTGGGTTGTGAGAATGCGTATGTGAGTATGTACGTTGGTGTATATTTGTTTGAGTGTATGAGAAAGGTTATGTATGTGTGTGTGTGTGTGTTTGGGAGTGTGTGAGAAAGGGTATGTGTGTGTGTGTGCATGTATGTTTGTGAGTGTATGAGAAAGGGTATATGTGTACCTCCAGTCCCATCCATTCATACGCAGACGACTCTACCTTACACTACTCAATTAGTTTTCCAGAACGCCCCAGCCTGCAATCCCTCAAAGACAAACGTAGTGCAGCCATGCATAGAACACTTATCCACTGATATAATTACTATTTCCAATTGAGGCAGAGAAAAACCTTGTTGCCTTTAATGCTTCCAAAACCCAATTTCTCCATTTTACGACCCGTCCGGAACTTCCAGAGGACTTTTCCTTATACTTCAACAATACAAAAATCAATCCTTCATCTTCCCTCAATATTCTTGGTGTCTCTTTTGCTTCTGCTCTTACTTGGAAGGACCATATTACCAGTCTTGCTAAGGCAGCCTCCCAGAAGCTGGGTGTGCTCAACCGCCTCAAGGTGTTCTTTACCACTGCACAGCTTCTTGCTCTGTACAGGGGCACTGTGCGTCCTTGTATTGAATATTGTTCACATGTGTGGGGAGGATCCTCTCACACCGCACTACTAGACAAAGTAGAAAGGAAGGCCTTTCGTATCATTAACTCCCGTCCACTCACCAACTCTCTGCAATCTCTCTCTGTCCGTCGCAGTGTTGCATCTCTCACAATTCTATCACTACTATAATAATCAGTGTTCCTCAGAGCTCTCCCAGTGTATACCACCGTCTCTATGTAGGGCACGTGGTACCCGTCTTGCAACACAATCCCACCCCTACTCTGTTTAACTCTCCAACCCAAGAGTGAAACGTTACTCTCAGACTTTCTTCTATTCAACAGCTCCGTGTGTCCAGGCATTTTGGCTCGAACCACCCCTTGATTTTGGCCCTGTCACTCTTTACACTCTGGGGGAAGCACTCGCTACAGGCAGTTCTGCCTTTTGCCTCCCTCACTCACATAGAAAACAAAATGTGAGCGTATGAGAAAGTTTGTGTGTGTGTGTGTGTGTGTGTGTGGGTGGGTGGGTGTGTGTGTGTGTGGGTGGGTGTGTTAATGCAGTAGCACTGTCTTTGCTAGTGTGTGTGTTATATGTTTATATATTTTTTTTTTTTTTTACCTCCTTACACGTATTGCATGTAAAAAAAAAAGGTTCGGCCTAAATACACTGCTTACCGAAACATTGATATAGACCTATTAGACCTTATCTTTATATCTTTACGAGCTTTTAGGTCGCCTTTTGATTCTCTTTCAAGGCCATATTTAAGGGGAGATGGTTGATTTTTCTGGCCCCCCCTCTCCCTCATATTTAGACCAATTAGTTTGCAGATTTTGTGATGTTCGGCTCATTAATTTGGCGATTTCATTACTTTTCGCCTCCTTTCTTTGTCAATAATATGCCTTTCGTGCCATCTAGGTGTCAATTTCTTTCCTGGCGAGCGATAACAAGCCTGTAATTTTGGAGGAACCCGCCTTCATCCGAAACATTTTTCTACCGAAAAATATACAAATTTATTTAGAAGGGGGAACTCGGGGATGTTTTTTAAACCATGAAGGAGGTCCAGAGAGGAAACTAAAAACAAACAATAATAATAAATACATAAATAGACCAATAAATAAAACTTCCTCCTTAAGTCAGTTGTATAAGGGTCCCAAAATATTCAGTTTAGTCCTCCCTACTGTATAATATGTCTCTCTGTCCATGACGGGGCAGACATGACTTTATAATATTAGAAATTTTCCGTATGAAGAAAGGTTGAAGAAATTAGGCTTACATTCGTTAGAGAGACGCAGAGTTAGAGGGGATATGATAGAGGTATTCAAGTGGGTTAGTGGGATTAATAAAGGAGACATGAAAAATGTACTAAAGCTCAGTGATAGCGAAAGAACTCTACAAATGGTTTCAAATGAGATAAATTTCGTTTCAGAAAAGATATAGGCAAATATTGGTTTGGTAACAGAGTTGTAGATGGGTGGAATAGGCTACCAAGTGATATAGTGGGATCAAGAACGATAGGGAGCTTTAAGATAAAATTAGGTAGGCATATGGACGAGAGGGGTTGGGTGTGAGGGGGATCTACCAGGTGTGGGCCAATCGGCGTTCAGCAGACCCCCGTAATCTTGTGTTAATCCCTGACCATTTTGGTGGGGGCAGTACTCAAGGTATTAGTGAGTTGGGCCTAGAATTGGGCCTTGTAATTGGGGTTGGGTGTGACAGGGATCTGCCTTGTATGGGCCGATCGGCTTTTTGCAGACTCTCATTTTCTTATGTTCTCATGATTGTAAATCAGTCTAATGCTGTGTGGTGTCCTGATAGGTTGACTTACATGTTCCTTTAATGGGGTGGGGGAGGACTTTCTCTCTCTCTCTCTCTCTCTCTCTCTCTCTCTCTCTCTCTCTCTCTCTCTCTCTCTCTCTCTCTCTCTCTCTCTCTCCATCTGTATTAAATCTTTCTATCTTTATCTTCACCTTCTACACTATCTTTATCCCCCCCCCCACTAAGCCCACCTCCCATCCTCTCTCACTTTTCGTTTTCTATGCCTCATAACCCAGACTCTTGCTTTATTTTTCTCTCTCTCTCTCTCTTATTCCATCTATATTTAGACGATTGTGTAACACTTAAGAAGGATCTGTGGTAGTTAAAATGGATAAGTGAGATAGTTTGAAGCCTAATAATTGCTGGAGGTCCTTTTAAAATAAATCGTCTAATAGTAGCCAGAAAATGTTGAAAGGACGTCGCCGGTACAGAAGGGTTTAACGAACTGGCAAACACTACATGCAACTCTGGGTATTTGACTAATTGTTTTACGTGAACGTGCGTATATAAATACTAGCAAAAACAAACATATATTTCAAGATAGGTAATTTATCAACAATTTGTTCTCTTTTAAAATTACAAAGTGAATATCTGGAAGGATAATCCTTGCAGTCCGATGACTGTATTGTTACCAGTGTATTACGACATCCATTAAGGAGGGATGGGCTTATTTATTTCCTATTAATTTAAATATATATTTTTTATATAATTTTCTTTAGTTTCCTCCCTAGACCTTCATCAACATTTAAAATACTCCCCCCAGGACCCTCCTTCAAGATAAATGACACGAATAGTCTTAATATTGAAACGAAGTGAGACGAAAGGTCTCAAATTCGCCAAACATATGGGCCAAACGTCATCAAATCTGAAAACTAGTGAGACTAAACATGGGAAAGAAGGGAGACCAGAAAAACGGCCCATCTCCCCTTAAGCCATTATACTCCATTTAGGAAGGACATATATGTTTAAAAGAGTTAATTTAGATATGGTTTATACCTTTACTCAGATTGTGTAATGTTAACCTGAATGCAATGGCAACAAACATTGTTCATTTTTAAATAATTAAAGGAATATTTGCATTGACGTTATTAATCTGGAAATCTAGTATGTCTAGTAGAATTCTTTCATACTCATATGGTAGTTTGTCATCGTAATATCGGTTATATATTAACTGCCCATTATAGTATGATTAACGCTAATATTTACTGTTTAATTGATATGAGCGCCATTAATATTAGTGCCTTATTAGCTGGTGCGTTATTAAGTGTGTATTATGTTTTTATGATCTGATTTATATTGATATTTATGTTGATTTATTAATTCTGATATATAATTATAAATAATTAAAATTATAATAAGTATGATTATAATTAAGTAACTCAGTAATTTAAGAATATGTTAGTCGCATACGCACATTCTATCTCTCTCTCTCTCTCTCTCTCTCTCTCTCTCTCTCTCTCTCTCTCTCTCTCTCTCTCTCTCTCTCTCTCTCTCTCTCTCTCAATGTTTGAGAAAAGTCGGATCAATAGAAATGGAGGAGGAGTTCTGTTTTTTATAAAGGAAAGTCTTAATCCCGTCTTAATGTCAAAACCTCAAATTGCGAATATAGACATATCTTACGTACTATTAAATAATAAACGAGGAACTAAAATAACACTAGCTTTATTATACAGACCCCCAGCTCAATCAGTGCAAACTGACAGTGAAATTTATGAACAAATTGCAGAAATAACTAACATACAAGATACCGTAATTCTTGGCGATTTCAACTTACCCGTGACTAAATGGGGCGATATTCTTACTTCACACAATGGACACGACCTCTATGCTAACTTGCAAGAGAGTTCACTTTTTCAATTTGTACAATATCCGACCCGAGGTAATAATGTGCTTGACCTTGTACTCGCAACAAAAGAAGAATTAATAGAGAATTTGAATGTTGGTGATGAATTCAGTAACAGCGACCATCGTACGATAACTTTCACTTTAAAGTTTTCTAGTAACAAATCAAATAGCAGCATTGAGAAAGTCCCTAATTTCAAGAAAGCACATTTTCATAAACTTAAATCAAAGCTTAAAGAAACTGACTCGAGCTTTCTGACTAACAATAACGACATAAATACATCTTGGGAGTGTTTCACAACCACTTACCTTAAGGCAGTGCAAGACTGCATACCATCGAAAATACGGCATCCAGGCCATAATGATAAGCCCAAATGGTGGAATAAAGATATTTCAGACTGTCTGCTTGCTAAAAAATTTGCTAATGATAGATTAAAATCCTCACAAAATGACGAAGAACGGGTGAAATTTGTAGAGCTACGACGCAAAGCCAAAAAGTTAATTAACCCTCTCCGACATATGACGCGATGTTTTGCCTTTTGGGGATACTTTAAAGCCTTTGTTACCATCAGGGGTATTTAGAAACCTTTAGTTTAGTTACTTCAACCTCTGCAGTTGTCTTTGAGTTAGCTGTGGGCAGAAAACTAATTTTGGAGAGGTAATTATAAGAGTGAGAGAACTCTATTTCTTATTGCTAATCCGGCAACCTCTTCGTCATAAATGCGTGAAAGGGTTAAGCAAAGTAAAAAGACCCTGGAGTTACATGTTGCGAATCAAAGTCAAACAAATCCGAAAGAATTCTATAGTTATATCCGAAAGAAAAAAGTAGTTACTTCAACTGTTGGACCGTTAGTCGATGAAAATGGAGAATACACCAAAGACGAAGTACAAATGAGTAATGCCCTCAATACCTTCTTTTCATCAGTTTTTACAACCGAATACCTCGGTAATATCCCTACACCATCGCCGATTCAGATTGATAATTCAGATGTTCTAAGCAATATCACCGTTACAGAGAGAGAAGTATTGAATTGTTTAGATAAACTCAAGGTAAATAAAACGCCTGGACCTGATACAATCTCGCCTAGAGTTCTAAAGGAAGCTAAGGATGAGCTCTCCAAACCACTGACATTGCTATTCAATGAATCCTTGCAGTCTGGGACTATGCCTGATCAGTGGAAGCTAGCCAACGTAACACCGATATTAAAAAAAGGCAGCAAATCCCTACCCAGTAACTATCGTCCAATTAGCTTAACCTCAATTGTATGTAAAATGCTAGAAACGGTCATAAGAGACAGACTCGTAAATCACTTAGAGGCAAATAACTTACTTAAAGATACTCAACACGGCTTTCGTAAAAAACGTTCCTGTTTAACAAACCTCTTAGACTTCTTCCACGATATCCTCAACCTCTACGATGAGAGTAAAGCTGTAGATATTATATACCTTGATTTTCAAAAGGCCTTTGACAAAGTTCCCCACAAACGTTTACTGCCAAAACTAAAAGCGCATGCAATACAAGACGGTGTCTTGAAATGGATAGAAAATTAGCTCAGCGACAGAAAGCAAAGAGTAGTCATAAACGGTAAGGCATCTAAATGGACCAATGTAAGTAGTGGGTTACCCCAGAGTTCGGTACTAGGACCAATTCTCTTTCTAATTTACATCAACGACATAGATGAGGGTCTCACCTGTACAATCTCAAAATTTGCTGACAATACAAAAATTGCAAATAGCGTACTCTCAAAAGAACAAGTTGACGATATGCAACACAATCTAGATAAATTGTCATGTTGGGCCCAAATTTGGCAAATGAGTTTCAATGCGGATAAATGTAAAGTACTACATATCGGATACCAAAATGAGAAAGCAAATTATTCGATGAATGGCACTCAGCTTAAGAATGTAAACAGAGAAACCGATCTGGTAGTAACAATACCGAGTAACATAAAACCGAGTCAACAATGTTCAGAAGTTGTTAAGAAGGAAAACAAAATAATTGGCTTTATAGGCAGGTCATTTGAGCATAAATCCAAAGAAGTTATCCTAACCCTTTACAATTCCTTAGTCCGCCCTCTTCTGGAATACTGCGTTCAATCCTGGTGCCCTTATTACCAAAAAGATATAAACAAGCTAGAACGAGTTCAACGTAGAGTTCCCAAAATGATACCTAGCCTGAAGAACAAACCATACGAAGAGCGTCTTAGAGAATTAAATCTATAACCTTTAACCCAGCGCAGATTAAGAGGTGACTTAATTCAAGTGTTCAAAATCATCAAAGGCATCGACAATATGAACTGTAGTAAGTACTTCACTATCGATCAATCTAATTACACGCGGGGAAACGGTTGCAAAATTATTGGTAAATCTTTTAACTCACACGAATCTAAGAATTTCTTCTTCAATCGAGTTGTCAACTTGTGGAATGGGCTTCCCCGAGATGTTATAGACTGCAGCACCGTTGATTCATTTAAACTCCGTTTAGACAAATATCTCGCATCAAACCCGCGACTGACTGCGTTTGTAAATGAATAACTTTATTTTATCCCCCCCTCAGTTACTAACCCATCTGTCCCCTACTAACTTCCTAATCCTGCCACGGACATTAGTTCTAGGGCAGTAGTTCCCTTTCCAATGTTCCCTTACCCACTCTAAACCACTGTTTGGACACTAAGTCTTGATCCTCAGTGTTTTGGAGGACAAGCAGCCTAGAAGGGTCACTAGACCTGATGTTGCTTAATTTCCTTTGTACTCCTTTGTACTCTCTCACACACACACACACACACTCCTATGTTCATTAAGAGGACACACATGGTAACCACGCCCTCGAACATCTTGAATTTATGTTCTTTAATGTTCAGTATCTCTATGCCAGCAAGAATGGTGTAAACACATTAATAGTTTTCAGTTAATCAATATATAACAAACTAAACTTTAAAATAAATCAAATACACCATTAAATTTCATAAGGTGATATAATTGTAAGCGATTTAACAGTATCCAGGAACTCCCTCAAAACATATACACTTTAATTCAACATGTGATAATATTGGGCCCGAACTTTTGAGCTCATTAGGCTGGCCTAATTAGTGTGAAGCAAATATATCCCCGGGATAATTATTAGCGAGTAGTGTATCTGTTCGGGGAGCATGGAAGGGTTGATGGACTTAGATATTTTAGGTTTCACTCCAGGAGTTTAGAGATTTTAAGACGTTTCACCTTATTTGTCCTGGATATTATATATCCTTATATCCATAACCCGTAGAGTACCAGGACGTCTGTTATAATGTATTCTAACTGTATACTTAGACGATATTAGGCAGCTTAGGAGGGATCTGCGGTAGTTAAAAGCGTTGGTTGAGAGAGTTTGAAGCCTTTTATTGCTAGAGGTCCTTCCTAAGCTGAATATAATCGTCTAATAGTTGCCAGAATATGACTAAAATGACGTCGCCGGTACAGTAGGGGTTAAACTAACAGTTCACAGCCAATATAAAGTACTTTTCCCCTTGCTTTCCATGGCAGTCCATCCTTACGCATTCCTTCCTTACCCTGACGTGAGGTCTGTGGATAATTGAAGGACATATGTTGAGGCATGCGATATACTATACCTTGTTCCAAATACGTAGGCCAAAACTCCTGACCACTAACCTCTATAACTCACAAACGACTACAGTCATCAAGCAAATATTACTACCATTTGGGAAGAGTCGGTCAGGGAAAATGTGTGGACATTTACAGCTCATTTATTTGCTCTAATCTTTTTTGAGTTACAGAGGTTAGGGTTCACGATGTCTGGCCTATCTATGCGGAACAGGATATAGCTACAATTTGCTCAGTGAAGACCAATAGGTTTGTTTTGTTATTGTTTGTCGACTATATTCTGTATATATATATATACTGTATATATAGTTTCTTTCAATTTTGACTTCCTTTCTTCAGTCACCTTGTTTGTACTATTATAGATGGACATTGTTTTCTTGCTTACGTACTATCTTACTTTTACACCTCTCTCTCTCTCTCTCTCTCTATCTCTCTCTCTCTCTCTCTCTCTCTCTCTCATTATTTTCCTACCTTATGGGTATTACTTTCATGCTCAAACCTCTATCTTTCTTTCGCACTCCTCTTTAACTCACACTGTTCTCGCTCTTTCTCCCTGTATAGCACACACACACACTCACTCACACACACACAAACACAAACACACACACACTCACTCACTCACTCACACACACACACACACACACACACACACACACACACACACACACACACACACACACACACACACACACACACACTCACTCACTCACACACACTCGCATATCACTGTCTAATTAAACGAAAAACATTAATCTTGCCTCACAATTACATCATACACAGACAGTAATTTCCTTTCAACACAATCCCCTCACTCTCACACATGAATGCTCTCTATTAATCCTTGTGTTCCTGTAATCATCACTCTTATTTACCGTTATTGTACATTTGTCTCTATATTTATCATTTCTGCTTTTACCTTCTTTGCATCATTATTATGTTTGTTTTACCATTGTTTTGCCTTCAATATATATATATATATATATATATATATATATATATATATATATATATATATATATATATATATACAGTATATACAGTATATATATATTTATGTATATATTATTTTTTCCTCCATACGCAACTATAACAATTCAAAAAATACCCTCAACTGAACGAACGAACAAACGCATGTATGACTTCTTGTTTCTTCAAGAAGTACCCCAAAAGGGATGGCCATGGCAGAAAGTACTTCCAAGCTCCCAGACATACCTCCATCGACCATTCCACAGTATCATTTACACTATGTGGATTGAGATCATTAGCACCGAAGGAATAGACCATGAGTAGGGGGCTAGGAATTTTCCTCCCCTCATATAATTCTCCTACTCGACAAGACAGAGAAACGGGCGAGGGAACGCGAAAGTGGTCCCGGACCCTGAGAATAGGAACTTTTTGTGTTGTTTCTGTTCGAGCTCTGTCTCGTGTCGGCCACCCAAAGCACTGGGGTAGTGCCTGAGTACATACATACATACATTATTATTATTAGTAGTAGTAGTAGTAGTAGTAGTATAAGTAGTAGTAGTAGTGAAAATTTATGGGTATTTATATATGTCTTACTTCAATACATCAATTCCCTTTAACCCAAACAATTACACCTCTCTCTCTCCCTCTTGTGTGTAATCATCTCTCTCCTTTATGTCGTGTGTTATTAATATTATTGTTAGTAGTAGTAGTAGTAGTAGTAGTAGTATTAGTAGTAGTATAGCAGTAGTTACTAAGTAGTGGTAGTAGTAGTAGTAGTAGTAGTGGTAGTAGACGAGGCTCCATCACAAAGGTCAAAAAATTACAAAAAATGCTGCATATGTACCAAACATGAACACAACTGTGAGCATTGCAGTTGTGTGAAGAGAAATAAAATTTGCACAAACTGTAATAAAGGGGACAATTGTCGTAACCCTTTAGGTAGAACAGGAACGAGTGGAGAGACGGCAGCAAATTCCCAGAGTGAGCGACGGGAGGCAGATGAGGGAGGCCGTCAGGGTGGCAGGGAACCCGAAACAATAAGGGGAGTAGCAAGGGACTCAAGGGCCCCAAGAGAGATAGAAGAACCCCAAGAAGCGGAAAGTAATGAAGAGCCAACAAGAGACACAAGAGAGGGAGACGACAACCGAGACAGAAGAGAGGATGGCAGGCCTCCAAGGGGGCCAAATGAAGCAGGCAGAGGTGGAAACATACTCTGGAAAGGATTACGGGAAGAGGAAGTTAGAATTTGGATTGATGCAACGTACTCAGAAATAGTATATTGGTCTGCACACAACTTTTTCAACCCTCCAAAATGTGGTGCCACCACCAACATGCTGAACGATATGACAAAGCTCATTTATAACTATGTCTATGACACATCTTTAGCCCCGTATGTTCTCAAGATAATTTTCAGCATTCCACATCTCTTCTTGCAAAAAACTCACCACAAATCTAATCAAGGCGAAAATGTGACTGCGCTAACAAGAAGAATGAAATTATGGAATGAGAACAAGATGGATGACTTACTCAATGAAGCCAGAGCATTACAAGGGAGACTAGGCAGGCGGCGGCAAAAAAAGAAAAACAATGAAGACAAGGCCAGGAGATTCGGCGTGCAATAAGGTCCCTGACAAAGGAGGCAGCTAGTGGGTTGCTGCCTATCACAAGAGAAACCATCCAAATGTTGAAAGAGAAACATCCACAACCTAGTGTCCACGAGAGTCAGAGGCTAGAGGGTGATTATATACCACCGAACACCGTCATATACGAACAAATCACAGGCGAAATTATTTGGAAAAAGGCTCTAGGGACACAAGGCAGTGCAGGCCCATCAGGGCTGGATGCAAATGGCTGGAGGACAATCCTGAGTAGAGCAATCTTCGGACTAGCAGCAACAGACTTATGTAGGGCTCTGGCAGCTCTTGCAAGAAAGATGACCACCCAAAATTGTCAACATTTGGAGGCTTACACAGCTTGTCGCCTAATACCTTTAGACAAGAATCCAGGATGCAGACCAGTAGGAGTGGGTGAAGTGCTGAGAAGAATCATCGGAAAATGCATAATGGAAGTGGTGAAAGACGATGTGCGGTCAGCGGCCGGTAATCTCCAAGTGTGTGCCGGCCACCAAGCAGGGGGAGAGGCAGCAATTCATGCCATAAGAAAAATATATGAGCAAGTGGACTGTGAAGCTGTGCTGCTAGTGGATGCAACAAACGCCTTTAACACCATCAACAGAAAGACGGCAATACATAACATCAAAGTAAAATGCTCCAGTTTTGCCACCTACGTAGAGAACACCTATAAAAAGCCTGCGGACCTCTTCATAGTAAACAACCAGAACACACGAAGGGGAACACCTCTGAAATCAATGGAAGGAACCACACAAGGTGACCCAGTAGCAATGGCAATGTACGCCTTAGGTCTCTCAGTGTTGCTAACCTTAACAAGCCATGAGGCGATGCAAGCAAAGCAGGTGGCCTATGCAGACGATCTCACTGGAGCGGGAAAAGTCAACAATCTCAAGCACTGGTGGGAGCAAATATCAGAGGTAGGACCAAAAATAGGGTACCATCCAAATGCCAGAAAGTCAATACTAATTGTAAAAACAGAACATTATGAAAGGGCGGTAGAAGCTTTCAGCGGTAGTGAAGTGGTAGTAACAAAGGACAGACAGCGTCACCTTGGGGTGGTGATCGGCACGGAAGAGTTCAAGAACAAATACATAGAGGAGAAGGTCAGAGAATGGGTAAAAGAAATTGAGAAACTGGCCAATATTGCAAAGACGGAACCACAGGCCGCGTATTCGGCATTCACATATGGGGTCGAATAAATAAAAATAAAAATGGAGATAAAATGCCTCCCTGTCTCACTCCTTTATCTATATAGTAAAACATACCATTAAATCCTTTCCATGTAACCCGGGCAAGTTGGTTTCGTAAGTAGTGCATTATCATAATACACTATGCTATATCGCTAGGTATACTTAGTTTCAACAGCTTTAAACTTAATTTAAAATGATCTACTCGATCGAAGGCTTTGGAAAAATCTATGAAGGTAGCAATTCCTGTTTTATCTGATCTTGAATATTTATGCATTATTTCTTTTAGTAAAAAACAACAATCCGTGGTTGACATGCCTCTTCTGAAACCAAATTGCCTCTGATTAATCTGAATGTTTTCACTTAATATATCTAAAATTGTAATTTAAAATAATTTTAGTAAACATGAAGAGTTCATAATAGGTCTGTAATTATCTGACTTGGATATATTTCCCTTTCTATCTTTAATTATAGGCGTAATGATTCCTTTCAGAAGTTCACAAGGTAGATAGCAATGACTAAAGCATATATTATAAAAATTAGCTAAAGCAACAAGAATATCCTCTGATGCATTTTTTAGGAAAAGTGAATGAACGCCATCATGACCAACTCCAGAGTTCAATTTCCCGATCGTTCGTCGTAAACTTACACTGGCAACCTTGATGAAAAACTTTCCATTATCATCCCAATTTCTTTTAAGTTCGTCTATGAAGTCCCTTTCACTTTCATTACTTGTGCTTTGTTGAGCAACTAGGAATTTTTGAGTAAATATATCAATTATGTCATTAGCTTCATTTTCGCCATCAATAATGTTAGTAGTTTTTATCTTTGTCTTTTTATTCTTTACATCTTTCCAAAAGTTGTGTTTGCCTTTACTAGAGAAATGTTCAATAATAGAATTACATATTTCAATATTTTCGTTTTTTTGACATTCGTTGAGTGCCGTTTTAAATTGTTTCCTGGAGTCGGTCATACGAGCGTGTTGTTCCGTTCCTAATGGTTTACCTGCAGCCACCCAGGTCAGGTAGTGGTCGCGAGCCACTGAGTGAAGCTGCTTCACGCGCCGGTTCCAACCAGGAATTATTTTATATTTATGTGTTTTAACCCGTGGAGCCCCGGCTAGTTTTGTAATGTTTGCGCACCAGAACCCGGCCGGTTTTCAAAAAATGGTTTTATTCCAGAAACAATAGCGAATGGGTTAGGAATGAAGGAAAAACCACGAAAAACCGCTCAAAAAGCTTAAAAAATGGTCCTACAGAGCCCCCGAAAATGGATTTTACAAGAGTAAAAAATTGAAGGCAATTATCCCAAAAAAAACAGGTTATTGCGCGCTCGCGCGCACGCACGTGGACTTTGAGAGTTTTCAACCATCGGCACGGTTGCGTGGGATACGTACACAGTTCCCATACAAATCTGAGCCCTCTTGAGTGGCTACACCTGAGGTCACGGTCAGCGCAATTAGGGTGACGCGCCAGGCGCGTCTCTGGGGCTGTGCGTTACATACATCGCCGACGCGTCAGGCGCGTCGCTGGGGCTGTACGGGTTAATACCTTGGGTTCGGTACCTTTCAGTAGCAATTCGAACTGCATTCACAATATGATTATACAGATTATCAATCCACTTTAAATTATTTTTGTTATGGCAGCCTATGTTTGTGCAATAATAATAGTCATGATCAAAAATGTGCAAAAGATGATCACCGAAAAAATCATTGATATCCGAAAAATCGTCGGATTTCAAACTATTCCATTTCACAAAGGGACTCTTTACTTCTTTTTCATTGTTCATTACTTGACTTACATTTGAAGGATTAGCTTTTACGGATATAATAAATTCGATCGGCAAATGATCAGATCCTATGATATCTTCTAAGATGTTTATATTGTTTACATTTACCTGTTCCTCATTTCTACCCACTATGTGATCCAGCCACCTAGTATGAGAGTTGCCATATCCTACAAAAGTGAATGAATCATTAGGAAGTTCATTAACATCGAGGCAAGTTAGGTTGTTTCGAGTATTAAAATCATTGAGATTCTGCCAGGCTCGTCCATGAGAAGGATCGGCGTTAAAATCACCTATATAATAAACTGCATCAAAATTATAATCTGTTAAAATAGTTTCTAGTAATGAAAGAGTATGAAGATAGTTGTTGAGAGTAGTAACCTTCCATACATCACTATTTATATATACGTTAACAAGTATTATGTTTACGATATTAAAAGATATATCCATTATCATAAAGTTGTCATTTAAAATTATGTCCTTTACTTTAAATATAGCTTGTTTTCTCCAGAGAATGGCCATACCTCCTGAAGGTCGACCAGCCATGGCAGCTAGGGCTCTCTCAGAGTAGGTGGCGGCAACACCTGTGCACTCATATCTCTCATCTATAAAATCTAAAGTTCCTAGCTTATAATCTGTAACAAAAGTCTCCTGTAACAAAATTATATCATATTCTTCGTCAGATAATCCTCTAATAAGTTCAATGTTCTTTTTCAGTGAACAACAGTTAAATGTGCATGCCTTAAAATGAAATTGTTCCATGTTGGTCTAAAATAAAAAGAGAATAATATATAAGTTATAATAATAATAATAATAATAATAGTAATAAATAAACAAGTAGAAAATACCAATGATATGGAGACGTATATTAACTATCAGCCTTATTCTCAGGCTCTCTATTTCTCTGATAAAATTTGTTTACTATTACTTCTTCGGGCCAGAGTTCTGCATTAAATAGTTTTTCTCTATCCACAAGTTTTATTGCCACCTTAAAAGCCTTGTGCTCCTCTGTTCTGATTTTTAACGCTACTATCGACTTGATTTGAACTCCAAAAACATCACTAATATATTTATTTAGATCAGAGGAGAATACACTGTTGTCTACTCTACCTATGAAGACATCAACCAATTTACTAACACCTTTAAACGTGCCTTCATGTTTTCTCATACCGGTAACACCAGTATTTACCTTCCTTGTACCTTCCTTGGTAGTAGTAGTAGTAGTAGTGGTAGTAGTAGTAGTAGTAGTAGTAGTGGTAGTAGTAGTAGTGGTAGTCAATCAATCAATCAATCAATTCCTTTATTTCGCAATACATATGTACAGTACACAGTACAAAACACACACATTACATAATCCAAAAAATATTTTAGTAAAGTTAAATCAAAATGTATTAAACATTCAAAATTATTTCATATATACAAACTATTTACAATATTAGCTTCTGATAGTCAGGATAAAATCATCAAATAAAATATTATAAAAATATATGCATTCAAAACTCAATTATGAGGATGGAAGTCATGCGATAATGAAATTATCGAATACAATTAAAATGCAATTTCTAAAACGTATTTGTTGCATACAACCGCTGTTAAAAAAATAATAGTTACGCCCTTCTAGAGCTAAAACCCATAATAGAAACATGGACCTCGCCTGTCCTCATGCCCTAGTAGTAGTAGTGGTAGTAGTAGTAGTAGTAGTGGTAGTAGTAGTAGTGGTAGTATTAGTAGTAGTAGTTGTGGTAGTAGTAGTAGTAGTGGTAGTAGTAGTAGTAGTGGTAGTAGTAGTAGTAGAAGTAGTAGTAGTAGTAGTGGTAGTAGTAGTAGTAGTAGTGGTAGTAGTAGTAGTAGTGGTAGTAGTAGTAGTAGTAGTAGTAGTAGTAGTGGTAGTAGTAGTAGATTTGGAAAAAGGCTCTAGGGACACAAGGCAGTGCAGGCCCATCAGGGCTGGATGCAAACGGCTGGAGGACAATCCTGAGTAGAGCAATCTTCGGACTAGCAGCAACAGACTTATGTAGGGCTCTGGCAGCTCTTGCAAGAAAGATGACCAACCAAAATTGTCAACATTTGGAGGCTTACACAGCTTGTCGCCTAATACCTTTAGACAAGAATCCAGGATGCAGACCAGTAGGAGTGGGTGAAGTGCTGAGAAGAATCATCGGAAAATGCATAATGGAAGTGGTGAAAGACGATGTGCGGTCAGCGGCCGGTAATCTCCAAGTGTGTGCCGGCCACCAAGCAGGGAGAGAGGCAGCAATTCATGCCATAAGAAAAATATATGAGCAAGTGGACTGTGAAGCTGTGCTGCTAGTGGATGCAACAAACGCCTTTAACACCATCAACAGAAAGACGGCAATACATAACATCAAAGTAAAATGCACCAGTTTTGCCACCTATGTAGAGAACACCTATAACAAGCCTGCAGACCTCTTCATAGTAAACAACCAGAACACACGAAGGGGAACACCTCTGAAATCAATGGAAGGAACCACACAAGGTGACCCAGTAGCAATGGCAATGTACGCCTTAGGTCTCTCAGTGTTGCTAACCTTAACAAGCCATGAGGCGACGCAAGTAAAGCAGGTGGCCTATGCAGACGATCTCACTGGAGCGGGAAAAGTCAACAATCTCAAGCACTGGTGGGAGCAAATATCAGAGGTAGGACCAAAAATAGGGGTACCATCCAAATGCCAGAAAGTCAATACTAATAGTAAAAACAGAACATTATGAAAGGGCGGTAGAAGCTTTCAGCGGTAGTGAAGTGGTAGTAACAAAGGACGGACAGCATCACCTTGGGACGGTGATCGGCACGGAAGAGTTCAAGAACAAATACATAGAGGAGAAGGTCAGAGAATGGGTAAAAGAAATTGAGAAACTGGCCAATATTGCAAAGACGGAACCACAGGCCGCGTATTCGGCATTCACATATGGGGTCAAACATCGCTGGACCTACTTGATGAGAACCGTTCCAAATGTGAGCGCATTACTTCAACTGCTGGAAGATGCCATCAGAGACAAACTCATCCCAGCGTGGATAAAGTTGCACACCCCGAATGATACAGAGAGGGAGCTGCTCGCACTGCCTCCTAGGTTGGGAGGGATGGGAATCATCGACCCAGTGAAGAGGGCGGTATCGGAATACCAGAACTCAGTAAAGATAACAGGATCTCTCACTGACCGTATCATAGCACAAGATTCTGACGGTGAAGTAGACCAGGCAGACATCTACAACATCAGAAAGACCATCACGTCAGAGAGGAAAAACTCACAGAAAAATGACCTGGCACAATTGATGGGACAACTTCACCCGAGACAAACAAGAAAACTACAAATAGCACAAGAAACGGGCGCTTCAAATTGGCTGACAACACTACCAATCAAGGCAAAAAGCTTCAATCTCAACAAACAAGAATTTATTGATGCTATTGCACTGAGGTATGATTGGCCGATTGAAGGACTGCCCGATCGATGCATTTGTGGAACCATCAACGATACAGACCACACCATGATATGTAAGAAAGGAGGATTCATCAGCATCAGGCACGATGAAGTAAGATATGTAACAGCGAACATGCTCAGGGAGGTGTGTAGAGAGATGTGGTGAGCGAACCATCACTCATTCCCTTGGATGGAGAGATCATGCAGCACAGGACGGCCAACACATCCACTGAAGCAAGATTGGACGTTAGTGCAAGAGGCTTTTGGACAAATGCACAGCGAGCGTTCTTTGACATAAGAGTATTTGACCCAATGGCCCACAGCTACAGCGAGCTGTCTCTGGAGGCTGCACACAAGAGGAACGAAAGAGAGAAGGTCAGGACATATGGAGAAAGGATCTTACACGTCGAACATGGCAGCTTTACCCCACTAGTCTTCACCACATCAGGAGGGATGGGACCCAGGGCCCAGTGCTTCTATTCAAGTCTAGCAGAGATCATCGCAGAGAAGAAGCAACAGCCTAGGAGCCACGTCGTAGCCTGGATGAGATGCCGTCTATCTTTCTCATTGCTCAGATCAGCACTACTATGCCTGTGGGGAACAAGAAGGTCTGCACCACAACCAGTGACGGTGGCAGAAGTAGACTACGAGGCAGCAGAGGCAGAGGGTCGCATAGGAAGGAGACTGGATTGAAGTTGCATGGTGTAGAATAGTAGTATCTGATGCTTGTGAAATGTAGTATGTGTACAATATTAAATATATGGTAGTGGTGGTGGTGATGGTGGAGGTGGTGATGGTAGTAGTAGTAACATGAAATGTATAAAAAAAAAAAAAAAAAAAAAAAAAAGTAGTAGTAGTGGTAGTAGTAGTAGTAGTAGTAGTAGTAGTGGTAGTGGTAGTTTTATTTTACCGGTATATGTATTTGAATTTGTCTCATTTTAATACATCAATTCCCTTTAAGGGGGTAGTGTTTGTGTTTTGGTGTATATCATTATTTATTTATTTATTTTTTTATTGGTTAGTTTCCTCCCTAGACCTTCATCAAGCTTTAAAAAACACCCCCTAGACCCCCTTTCAAGATAAATGAGTAAATGTTTCGGTAGAAAAATGTCCCGGCCGAAGGCCGATTCCTTCTAAAATTTCAGGCTCGCTATAGCTCGCCAGGAAAATATCGACACCTAAATGGCATGAAGGTCTCAAAATCGCCAAACTAACAGAACGAACGTCTTTAAATCTCAAAACTATTATTCTAAACATGAGGGAGAAGGAAGTCCACAAAAAGCGAGTACTACCCCTTTAACCCAAACAATTACATATCTCTCTCTCTCTTGTGTGTAATCATCTCTCTCCTTTATGTCCTTTACCGTCCAACTCCTCTGTCTATTGTCTGTCTTTCTCTCTCTCCCTCTATATCGTCCTTCCTATCTCCCTGTTTATTATGTTCTCTCATTATCCACTGCCCACGCTCTTGCCCCCTTTACTCTCTCTCTCTCTCACTTTTACTCTCTCTCTCTTTCTCTCTCTCTCTCTCTCTCTCTCTCTCTCTCTCTCTCTCTCTCACTTTTACTCTCACTCTCTCTCTCTCACTCACTGTTACTCTCTCACTTTTACTCTCTCTCTCTCTCTCTTCCCTCTCTCTATTTTACTCTCTCTACTCTCTCTCTCTCTCCCCCTCTCTTTCCCCCTCTCTCGCTCTCTCTCTCTCTCTCTCTCTCTCTCTCTCTCTCTCTCTCTCTCTCTCTCGAAGAGAGTGGATAGTATTTTGCAAACTCTATTCACTTAGAGTTTCTCCCCGGAATGGACTGCAAGGTCTATGAGATACAAATATCCTTCTAACTCCTTGTAAATCTCTCTCTCTCTCCTTCCTTACTGGCACTTCGAATTCTTACTTACACCCTACTTACAATTTTCCTTTTTTCCCTAGACACTTTTGTTTACTTACATAACCCCTTTTTTGCATACAGAAGGTGCAGTGTTTAGCCTGTCTATATAATATTTGCGATTGTGTGTGTGTGTGTGTGTCTGTCTGTGTGTTCTTAATAGGCGGCCGCACTTTTAGACCTGGGGAGCTGAAACTTTGCATGTGGGTGTCAATTGACCTGGGTCAGGTTATAGAGGGGGCGAGGCCACGATCGGAGGTCGTTTCGAGGCCGAAATTGAAAAAGAAATGAAAACAATTGAACAAAATTGCCGTTTGGGGCAGAAGGAGGCCTCCGATCGAAAAGGTGTATGGAACGAAAGTTGTTCGCAGCCCCCCAAAATGGGGGTACGGATGAGGTCAGATCCAAAATCGGAGGTCATTTAGCGGCCGAAATCGAGGTCGCGTTTAATGAGGCACAGGGAGGTCGAGGCCGGTGATTATGGTAGTAGTAGTATTATGATGATTGTGGTAGTAGTGATTGATGATGGTGATTATGATAGTAGTAGTGGTGGGGGGAGCATCAAAGCGTCAAAAACTGATCCTATCATTTCATCAAATCTGCAAAAAGCTATCAGTACATCAAATTATCCAGATGTGTTCATTTTGTCAAAAAACAGTTTTCCCCCAGATCATATCAATGTGTAAAAAAGTTTATATCACTTCAATGCATCAAAAGTTGGAAGTCATCAATGTATCAAAAATGTTAACCCCATTCTTACTAGGTTAGGTTAGGTAAGGTTGTTAGGTTAGGCTAATGTTAACCTCTAACTATTTTTGATGATATGATATTATCCAGTCAGTTTCAGCCTTTTGTCAAATTGAAAAGGTCCCACTTTTTTTATGCTTCGAAAAGATTGGGTTTTTGATGTATTGATAGGGCTGACACCCTTGGAATAGTGTTGACGCTTTGCAGGCGCCCCGTAGTGGTGGTAGTAGTGATTTTAAACCAGGGCAACGCCGGGTACCCCTGCTAGTCTTTCATATATCCCAGCATATCTCTCACACACACACAAACACAGACACACACACACACTATTTTCTCCTGTTTACCCTTTACCCTCTCGCAGTAATTCTCTCACACATACACATTTCACATACTCTACAAAGTCTGCATCAAGCACACATTGACACACTCGCTCCTACACACACTCTTTCCCGCACTTTGCCCTACAGACCTTCTCCTCCATACTCTCCTAACACACTATAATACACTTGTTCTAAGGGGGTAGTACTCGCTTTTTCTGGACCCCCTTCTCCCTCATGTTTAGCATATTAGAATTGAGATTTTAAGAAGTTTGTTCCATTAGCCTTTCGAATTTGAGACCTTTCGCCCTATTTATATGTCCAATATTAAAACTTATCATGTCAGTTAGGTGTCGAATTTTTCCTGGCGAGCGAAAGCGAGCCTGCAATTTTAAGAGTAATCGGCCTTCGGCCGGGAAATTTTTCTACCGAAAAATGTACAAATTTATCTTGAAAGGAGGCCTAGGTTTTTGTTCTTCTGTTTTCTAAGTTTGATGAAGGTCTAGCGAGGAAACTAAAAATTAAATGAATACATGAATTAATAGACCAAAAACCTGCCACAGCCCTTTAAAACACTGGTCAAAACACTCCTACTATCCCTAACGTATAAGCACCACACTCTCTCGCACATCCCTCCTTATACTCTACCGATGACTCCCACTCCCACACATCCCTCCTTATACTCTACCGATGACTCCCACTCCCACACATCCCTCCTTAATACTCTACCAATGACTCCCACTCCCACACATCCCTCCTTAATACTCTACCGATGACTCCCACTCCCACACATCCCTCCTTATACTCTACCGATGACTCCCACTCCCACACATCCCCCCTTAATACTCTACTGATGACTCCCACTCCCACACATCCCTCCTTAATACTCTACCGATGACTCCAACTCCCACACATCCCTCCTTATACTCTACCGATGACTCCCACTCCCACACATCCCTCCTTACTACTCTACCGATGACACCCACTCCCACACATCCCTCCTTATACTCTACCGATGACTCCCACTCCCACACATCCCTCCTTAATACTCTATCGATGACTCCCACTCCCACACATCCCTCCTTATACTCTACCGATGACTCCCACTCCCACACATCCCTCCTTAATACTCTACCAATGACTCCCACTCCCACACATCCCTCCTTAATACTCTACCGATGACTCCCACTCCCACACATCCCTCCTTAATACTCTACCGATGACTCCCACTCCCACACATCCCTCCTTAATACTCTACCGATGACTCCCACTCCCACACATCCCTCCTTAATACTCTACCGATGACTCCCACTCCCACACATCCCTCCTTATACTCTAACGATGACTCCCTCTCCCACACATCCCTCCTTATACTCTACCGATGACTCCCACTCCCACACATCCCTCCTTATACTCTACCGATGAATCCCACTCCCACATATCCCTCCTTATACTCTACCGATGACTTCCACTCCCACACATCCCTCCTTATACTCTACCTATGACTTACACTCCCACAGATCCCTCCTTATACTCTACCGATGACTCCCACTCCCACACATTCCTCCTTAATACTCTACCGATGACTCCCACTCCCACACATCCCTCCTTATACTCTACCGATGACTCCCACACCCAAACATCCCTCCTTATACTCTGCCGATGCCTCCCACTCCCACACATCCCTCCTTATACTCTACCGATGACTCCCTCTCCCACACACTTTCTTAAGGGGATATTGGCCGTTTGTTTGGTATATTAATTCATTTATTCATATATTTTGTTAGTTTCCTCCGTAGACCTCCATCAAGCTTAGAAAAACACCCCCTTCAAGATAAATTTGTAAATTTTTCGGTAGAAAAATTTTCAGGCCAAATGCCGGTTCCTCTTAAAATTGCAGTCTCGCTACCGCTCGCCAGGAAATAATCGACACCTAAATGCCACGAAAGGTCTTAAAATTGACAACGAAATGGGGCGAAAGGTGTTATAATCGCCAAACTAATGGGCCGAACATCTTATATTCTTAAAACTAGTGGGGCAAAGCATTAGGGAGAAGGGGGTCCAGAAAAACGGTCTGCCTCCCCTTCATATAATGCCCATCCCTCTCACTATCACACACTCTTACCAACATACAACCCATCCCTCATGTTATCACACACTCTTACCAACATACTCCCCATCACTCTCACTATCACACACTCTTACCAACATACTGCCCATCACTCTCACTATCACACACTCTTACCAACATACTACCCATCACTCTCACTATCACACACTCTTACCAACATACAACCCATCCCTCATGTTATCACACACTCTTACCAACATACTGTCCATCACTCTCACTATCACACACTCTTACCTACATACTACCCATCACTCTCACTATCACACACTCTTACCAACATACTACCCATCCCTCATGTTATCACACACTCTTACCAACATACTGCCCATCACTCTCACTATCACACACTCTTACCAACATGCTGCCCATCCCTCTCACTATCACACACTATTACCAACATACTGCCCATCACTCTCACTATCACACACTCTTACCAACATACTGCCCATCCCTCATGTTATCACACACTCTTACCAACATACTCCGCATCACTCTCACTATCACACACTCTTACCAACATACAACCCATCCCTCATGTTATCACACACTCTTACCAACATACTGCCCATCACTCTCACTATCACACACTCTTACCAACATACTACCCATCACTCTCACTATCACACACTCTTACCAACATTCTACCCATCCCTCATGTTATCACATACTCTTACCAACATACGGCCCATCACTCTCACTATCACACACTCTTACCAACATGCTGCCCATCCCTCTCACTATCACACACTATTACCAACATACTGCCCATCACTCTCACTATCACACACTCTTACCAACAACTGCCCATCCCTAATGTTATCACACACTCTTACCAACATACTGCCCATCACTCTCACTATCACACACTCTTACCAACATACTGCCCATCACTCTCACTATCACACACTCTTACCAACATACTACCCATCACTCTCACTATCACACACTCTTACCAACATACTGCCCATCCTTCTCACTATCACACATTCTTACCAATATACTGCCCATCACTCTCACTATCACACACTCTTACCAACATACTGCCCATCACTCTCACTCTCACACACTCTAACCAACATACTGCCCATCACTCTCACTATCACACACTCTTACCAACATACTGCCCATCACTCTCACTATCACACACTCTTACCAACATACTACCCATCCCTCTCACTATCACACACTCTTACCAACATACTGCCCATCACTCTCACTATCACACACTCTTACCAACATACTGCCCATCACTCTCACTATCTCACACGCTTACCAACATACTGCCCATCACTCTCACTATCACACACTCTTACCAACATACTGCCCATCACTCTCACTATCACACACTCTTACCAACATACTGCCCATCACTCTCACTATCACACACTCTTACCAACATACTTCCCCTCACTCTCACTATCATACACTCTTACCAACATACTGCCCATCACTCTCACTATTACACACTCTTACCAACATACGGTTAAACCAATCACTCTCACTATCACACACTCTTACCAACATACTACCCATCACTCTCACTATCACACACTCTTACCAACATACTGCCCATCACTCTCACTATCACACACTCTTACCAACATACTGCTCATCTCTCTCCCTATCACACACTCTTACCAACATACTGCCCATCACTCTCACCATCACACACTCTTACCAACAAACAACCCATCCCTCATGTTATCACACACTCTTACCAACATACTGCCCATCACTTTCACTATCACACACTGTTACCAACATACTACCCATCACTCTCACTATCACACACTCTTACCAACATACTGCACATCCCTAATGTTATCACACACTCTTACCAACATACTGCCCATCACTCTCACTATCACACACTTACCAACATACTCCCCATCACTCTCACTATCACACACTCTTACCAACATACTCCTCATCACTCTCACTATCACACACTCTTACCAACATATTACCCATCCCTCATGTTATCACACACTCTTACCAACATACAGCCCATCACTCTCACTATCACACACTCTTACCAACATACTACCCATCCCTCATGTTATCACACACTCTTACCAACATACTTCCCATCACTCTCACTATCACACACTCTTACCAACATACTACCCATCCCTCATGTTATCACACACTCTTACCAACATACTACCCATCACTCTCACTATCACACACTCTAACCAACATACTACCCATCACTCTCACTATCACACACTCTTACCAACATACTACCCATCCCTCTCACTATCACACACTATTACCAACATACTGCCCATCACTCTCACTATCACACACTCTTACCAACATACTGCCCATCCCTCTCACTATCACACACGCTTACCAACATACTGCCCATCACTCTCACTATCACACACTCTTACCAACATACTGCCCATCCCTCTCACTATCACACACTCCTACCAACATACTACCCCTCACTCTCAGTATCACACACTTTACCAACATACTACCAATCACTCTCACTATCACACACTCTTACCAACATACCTCCCATCCCTCTCACTATCACACACTCTTACCAACATACTGCCCATCACTCTCTCTATCACACACTCATACCAACATACTGCCCATCACTCTCACTATCACACACTCTTACCAACTTACTGCCCATCACTCTCACTATCACACACTCTTATCAACATACAACCCATCCCTCTCACTATCACACACTCTTACCAACATACTCCCCATCACTCTCACTATCACACACTCTTACCAACATACTCCCCATAACTCTCACTATCACACACTCTTACCAACATACTACTCATATCTCTCACTATCAAACACTCTTACCAACATACTGCCCATCACTCTCACTATCACACACTCTTACCAACATACTCCCCGTCACTCTCACTATCACACACTCTTACCAACATACTACCCATCATTCTCACTATCACACACGATTACCAACATATTGCCATATCACTCTCACTATCACACACTCTTACCAACATACTACCAATCCCTCTCACTATCACACACTCTTTCCAACATACTCCCCATCACTCTCACGATCACACACTCTTACCAACATACTACCCATCACTCTCACTATCACACACTCTTACCAACATACTGCCCATCACTCTCACTATCACACACTCTTACCAACATACTTCCCATCACTCTCACTATCACACACTCTTACCAACATACTTCCCATCCCTCATGTTATCACACACTCTTACCAACATACTGCCCATCACTCTCACTATCACACACTCTTACCAACATACTACCCATCACTCTCACTAGTACACACTCTTACCAACATACTGTCCATCCCTCATGTTATCACACACTCTTACCAACATACTGCCCATCACTCTCACTATCACACACTCTTACCAACATACTCCCTATCACTCTCACTATCACACACTCTTACCAACATACTCCCCCATCACTCTCACTATCACACACTCTTACCAACATATTACCCATCCCTCATGTTATCACACACTCTTACCAACATACAGCCCATCCCTCCCACTATCACACACTCTTACCAACATACTACCCATTCCTCATGTTATCACACACTCTTACCAACATACTTCCCATCACTCTCACTATCACACACTCTTACCAACATACTACCCATCCCTCATGTTATCACACACTCTTACCAACATACTTCCCATCACTCTCACTATCACACACTCTTACCAACATACTACGCATCCCTCTTGTTATCACACATTCTTACCAACATACTGCCCATCACTCCCACTATCACACACTCTTACCAACATACTCCCCATCACTCTCACTATCACACACACTTACCAACATATTACCCATCCCTCATGTTATCACACACTCTTACCAACATACAGCCCATCACTCTCACTATCACACACTCTTACCAACATACTACCCATCCCTCATGTTATCACACACTCTTACCAACATACTACCCTTCACTCTCACTATCACACACTCTTACCAACATACTCCCCATCACCCTCACTATCACACACTCTTACCAACATACTGCCCATCACTCTCACTATCACACACTCTTACCAACATACTACCCCTCCCTCATGTTATCACACACTCGTACCAACATACTTTCCATCACTCTCACTATCACACACTCTTACCAACATACTACCTATCCCTCTCACTATCACACAATATTACCAACATACTGCCCATCACTCTCACTATCACACACTCTTACCAACATACTGACCATCCGTCATGTTATCACACATTCTTACCAACATACTGCCCATCACTCTCACTATCACACACTCTTACCAACATACTGCCCATCCCTCTCACTATCACACACTCTTACCAACATACTGCCCATCACTCTCACTATCACACACTCTTACCAACATACTGCCCATCCCTCTCACTATCACACACTCTTACCAACATACTACCCATCACTCTCACTATCACACACTCTTACCAACATACTACCCATCACTCTCACTATCACACACCCTTACCAACATACCTCCCATCCCTCACACTATCACACACTCTTACCAACATACTGCCCATCACTCTCACTATCACACACTCTTACCAACATACTGCCATCACTCTCACTGTCACACACTCTTACCAACATACTGCCCATCACTCTCCCTATCACACACTCTTACCAACATGCTGCCCATCCCTCTCACTATCACACACTCTTACGAACATACTGCCCATCACTCTCACTATCACACACTCTTACCAACATACTCCCCATCACTCTCACTATCACACACTCTTACCAACATACTACCCATCACTCTCACTATCACATACGCTTACCAACATACTGCCCTTCACTCTCACTATCACACACTCTTACCAACATACTACCCATCCCTCTCACTATCACACACTCTTACCAACTTACTCCCCATCACTCTCACTATCACACACTCTTACCAACATGCTACCCATCACTCTCACTATCACACACTCTTACCAACATACTGCCCATTACTCTCACTATCACACACTCTTACCAACATACTACCCATCACTCTCACTATCACACACTCTTACCAACATACTGCCCATCACTCTCACTATCATACACTCTTACCAACATATTGCCCATACCTCATGTTATCACACACTCCTACCAACATACTTCCCATCACTCTCACTTTCACACACTCTTACCAACATGCTGCCCATCCCTCATGTTATCACACACTCTTACCAACATACTACGCATCACTCTCACTATCACACACTCTTACCAACATACTTCCCATCCCTTCACTATCACACACTCTTACCAACATACTGCCATCACTCTCACTATCTCACACTCTTACCAACATACTTCCCATCCCTCTCACTATCACACACTCTTACCAACATACTGCCATCACTCTCACTATCACACACTCTTACCAACATACTCCACATCCCTCATGTTATCATACACTCTTACCAACATACTACCCATCACTCTCACTATCACACACTCTTACCAACATACTGCCCATCCCTATCACTATCACACACTCTTACCAACATACTGCCATCACTCTCACTATCACACACTCTTACCAACATAATCCACATCCCTCATGTAATCATACACTCTTACCCACATATTACCCATCACTCTCACTATCACACACTCTTACCAACATACTACCCATCCCTCATGTTATCACACACTCTTACCAACATACTGCCCATCTCTCACTATCACATACTCTTACCAACATACTGCCCATCTGTCATGTTAGTACACACTCTTACCAACATACTGCCCATCACTCTCACTATCACACACTCTTACCAACATACTGCCCATCCCTCATGTTATCACACACTCTTACCAAAATATTACCCAGCACTCTCACTATCACACACTCTTTCCAACATACTACCCATCACTCTCATACCACACACTCTTACCAACATACTACCCATCACTCTCATTATCACACACTCTTACCAACATACTGCCCATCACTCTCACTATCACACACTCTTACCAACATACTCCCCATCACTCTCACTATCACACACTCTTACCAACATACTGCCCATCACTCTCACTATCACACACTCTTACCAACATACTGCCCATCACTCTCACTATCACACATTCTTACCAACATACTACCCATCACTCTCACTATCACACACTCTTACCAACATACTACCCATCACTCTCACTATCACACTCTTACCAACATACTGCCCATCACTCTCACTATCACACACTCTTACCAACATACTGCCCATCACTCTTACTATCACACACTCTTACCAACATACTGCCCATCACTCTCACTATCACACACTCTTACCAACATACTACCCATCAATATCACTATCACACACTCTTACCAACACACGGCCAAGCCCTCCACTATCACACACTCTTACCAACATACTGCCATCACTCTCACTATTACACACTCTTACCAACATACTACCCATCCCTCTCACTATCACACACTCTTACCAACATACTACCCATCACTCTCACTATCACACACACTCTTACCAACATACTGCTCATCACTCTCACTATCACACACTCTTACCAACATACTACCCATCCCTCTCACTATCACACACTCTTACCAACATACTGCCCAGCAATCTCACTATCACACACTCTTACCCATACTGCCCATCACTCTCACTATCACACACTCTTACCAACATACTTCCCATCACTCTCACTATCACACACTCTTACCAACATAATGCCCATAACTCTCACTATCAATCACTCTTACCAACATACTACCCCATCACTCTCACTATCACACACTCTTACCAACATTACTACCATCACCCTCACTATCACACACTCTTACCAACATAATGCCCATCACTCTCACTATCACACACTCTTACCAACATACTGCCCATCACTCTCACTATCACACACACTCTTACCAATATACTACCCATCCCTCATGTATCACACACACCCTTACCAACATACTGCCAATCACTCTCACTATCACACACTCTTACCAACATACTACCCATCACTCTCACTATCACACACTCTTACCAACATATTACCCATCCCTCATGTTATCACACACTCTTACCAACATACAGCCCATCACTCTCACTATCACACACTCTTACCAACATACTACCCATCCCTCATGTTATCACACACTCTTACCAACATACTACCCATCACTCTCACTATCACACACTCTTACCAACATACTCCCCATCACTCTCACTATCACACACTCTTACCAACATACTGCCCATCGCTCTCACTATCACACACTCTTACCAACATACTTCCCATCCCTCTCACTATCACACACTCTTACCAACATACTACCCATCACTCTCACTATCACACACTCTTACCAACATACTGCCCATCACTCTCACTATCACACACTCTTACCAACATAATGCCCATCACTCTCACTATCACACACTCTTACCAATATACTGCCCATCACTCTCACTATCACACACTCTTACCAACATACTACCCATCCCTCTCACTATCACACACTCTTACCAACATACTCCCCATCACTCTCACTATCACACACTCTTACCAACATACTCCCCATCACTCTCACTATCACACACTCTTACCAACATACTACCCATCCCTCTCACTATCACACACTCTTACCAACATACTGCCCATCACTCTCACTATCACACACTCTTACCAACATACTCCGCATCACTCTCACTATCACACACTCTTACCAACATACTACCCATCACTCTCACTATCACACACACTTACCAACATACTGCCCATCACTCTCACTATCACTCACTCTTACCAACTTACTACCCATCCCTCTCACTATCACACACTCTTACCAACTTACTCCCCATCACTCTCACTATCACACACTCTTACCAACATGCTACCCATCACTCTCACTATCACACACTCTTACCAACATACTGCCCATCACTCTAACTATCACACATTCTTACCAACATACTTCCCATCACTCTCACTTTCACACACTCTTACCAACATACTGCCCATCCCTCATGGTATCACACACTCTTACCAACATACTGCCCATTACTCTCACTATCACACAGTCTTACCAACATACTGCCCATACCTCATGTTATCACACACTCCTACCAACATACTACCCATTACTCTCACTATCACACACTCTTACCAACATATTGCCCATACCTCATGTTATCACACACTCCTACCAACATACTTCCCATCACTCTCACTATCACACACTCTTACCAACATGTGCCATCCCTCATGTTATCACACACTCTTACCATCTTACTACTCATCACTCTCACTATCACACACTCTTACCAACATACTGCCCATCCCTCTCACTATCACACACTCTTACCAACATACTGCCATCACTCTCACTATCTCACACTCTTACCAACATACTGCCCATCCCACTCACTATCACACACTCTTACCAACATACTGCCATCACTCTCACTATCACACACTCTTACCAACATACTCCACATCCCTCATGTTATCATACACTCTTACCAACTTACTACCCATTCACTCTCACTATCACACAGTCTTACCAACATACTGCCCATCCCTATCACTATCACACCCTCTTACCAACATACTGCCCATCACTCTCACTATCACACACTCTTACCAACATACTACCCATCCCTCATGTTATCACACACTCTTACCAACATACGGCCCATCACTCTCACTATCACACACTCTTACCAACATACTGCCCATCCCTCATGTTATTACACACTCTTACCAACATACTGCCCATCACTCTCACTATCACACACTCTTACCAACATACTGCCCATCCCTCATGTTATCACACACTCTAACCAACATACTACCCAGCACTCTCACTATCACACACTCTTTCCAACATACTACCCATCCCTCATGTTACCACACACTCTTACCTACATACTGCCCATCACTCTCACTATCACACACCCTTACCAACATACTGCCCATCACTCTCACTATCACACACTCATACCAACATACTGCCCATCACTCTCACTATCACACACTCTTACCAACATACTGCCCATCACTCTCACTATCACACACTCTTACCAACATACTGCCCATCACTCTCACTATCACACACTCTTACCAACATACTGCCCATCACTCTCACTATCACACACTCTTACCAACATACTGCCCATCACTCTCACTATCACACACTCTTACCAACATACTACCATCACTCTCACTATCACACACTCTTACCAACATACTACCCTATCCCTCTCACTATCACACACTCTTACCAACATACTGCCCATCCCTCTCACTAACACACACTCTTACCAACATACTACCCATCACTCTCACTATCACACACTCTTACCAACATACTACCCATCCCTCACTATCATACTCTCTTACCAACATACTGCCATCACTCTCACTATCACACACTCTTACCAACAAACTGCCCATCGCACTATCACACACTCTTACCAACATACTGCTCATCCCTCTCACTATCACACACTCTTACCAACATACTGCCATCACTCTCACTATCACACACTCCTACCAACATACTACCATCACTATCACTATCACACACTCTTACCATCATACTGTCCATCACTCTCACTATCACACACTCTTACCAACATACTGCAATCACTCTCACTATCACACACTCTTACCAACATACTGCCAATCCCTCTCACCATCACACACTCTTACCAACATATCACTCTCACTATCACCACTCTACAACATCATCATTATCACACAAATACTACCCATCCCTCTCACTATCACACACTCTTACCAACATACTGTTCATCACTCTCACTATCACACACTCTTACTTCTCATACTGCCCATCACTCTCACTATCACACCCTCTTACCAACATACTTCCCATCACTCTCACTATCACACACTCTTACCAACATACTGCCCATAACTATCACTATCAATCACTCATACCAACATACTACCCATCACTCTCACTATTACACACTCTTACCAACATACTACCCATCACTCTCACTATCACACACTCTTACCAACATACTGCCCATCACTCTCACTATCACACACTCTTACCAACATACTGCCCATCACTCTCACTATCACACACTCTTACCATACTACCCATCCCTCATGTTATCACACACTCTTACCAACATACTGCCAATCACTCTCACTATCACACACTCTTACCAACATACTACCCATCACTCTCACTATCACACACTCTTACCAACATACTGCCCATCCCTCTCACTATCACACACTCTTACCAACATACTCCCCATCACTCTCACTATCACACACTCTTACCAACATACTACTCATCACTCTCACTATCACAACACTCTTACCAACATAATCCCCATCACTCTCACTATCACACACTCTTACCAAGATACTGCCCATCACTCTCACTATCACACACTCTTACCAACATACTGCCCATCACTCTCACTATCACACACTCTTACCAACATACTGCCCATCAATCTCACTGTCACACACTCTTACCAACATACTACTCATCACTCTCACTAGCACACACTCTTACCAACATTCTGTCCATCCCTCATGTTATCACACACTCTTGCCAACATACTGCCCATCACTCTCACTATCACACACTCTTACCAACATACTCCCCATCACTCTCACTATCACACACTCTTACCAACATACTGCCCATCACTCTCACTATCACACACTCTTACCAACATACTACCCATCCCTCATGTTATCACACACTCTTACCAATATACTTCCCATCACTCTCACTATCTCACACTCTTACGAACATACTCCCCATCATTCTCACTATCACACACTCTTACCAACATACTCCCCATCACTCACACTATCACACACTCTTACCAACATACTACCCATCCCTCTCACTATCACACACTCTTACCAACATACTGCCCATCACTCTCACTATCACACACTCTTACCAACATACTCCCCATCACTCTCACTATCACACACTCTTACCAACATACTACCCATCACTCTCACTATCACATACGCTTACCAACATACTGCCCTTCACTCTCACTATCACACACTCTTACCAACATACTGCCCATCACTCTCACTATCACACACTCTTACCAACATACTACTCATCACTCTCACTAGCACACACTCTTACCAACATTCTGTCCATCCCTCATGTTATCACACACTCTTGCCAACATACTGCCCATCACTCTCACTATCACACACTCTTACCAACTAACTCCCCATCACTCTCACTATCACACACTCTTACCAACATACTGCCCATCACTCTCACTGTCACACACTCTTACCAACATACTGCCCATCACTCTCCCTATCACACACTCTTACCAACATGCTGCCCATCCCTCTCACTATCACACACTCTTACGAACATACTCCCCATCATTCTCACTATCACACACTCTTACCAACATACTCCCCATCACTCACACTATCACACACTCTTACCAACATACTGCCCATCCACTCTCACTATCACACACTCTTACCAACATACTAGCTACCCATCACTCTCACTATCACACACTCTTACCAACATACTCACCATCACTCTCACTAATCACACACTCTTACCAACATACTACCCATCCCTCTCACTATCACACACGCTTACCAACATACTGACTCATCACTCTCACTATCACACACACTCTTACCAACATACTATCCATCCCTCTCACTATCACACACTCTTACCAACTTACTCCCCATCACTCTCACTATCACACACTCTTACCAAACATGCTAACATCACTCTCACTATCACACACTCTTACCAACATACTGCCCATTACTCTCACTATCACACACTCTTACCAACATACTAAACATCACTCTCACTATCACACACTCTTACCAACATACTGCCCATCACTCTCACTATCACCACTCTTACCAACATATGCCCATACTCTCATGTTATGACACCACTCCTACCAACATACTTCCCATCACTCTGCACTTTCACACACTCTACCAACATGCTGCCCATCACTCTCACTATCACACACTCTTACCAACATACTACGCATCACTCTCACTATCACACACTCTTACCAACATACTACCCATCCCTCTCACTATCACACACTCTTACCAACATACTGCCATCACTCTCACTATCTCACACTCTTACCAACATACTTCCCATCCCTCTCACTATCACACACTCTTACCAACATACTGCCATCACTCTCACTATCACACACTCTTACCAACATACTCCACATCCCTCATGTTATCATACACTCTTACCAACATAACTTACCCATCACTCTCACTATCACACACTATTACCAACATACTGCCCATCCCTATAACTATCACACACTCTTACCAACATACTGCCATCACTCTCACTATCACACACTCTTACCAACATACTCCACATCCCTCATGTTATCATACACTCTTACCCACATATTACCCATCACTCTCACTATCACACACTCTTACCAACATACTACCCATCCACTCTCACTATCACACACTCTTACCAACATACTGCCCATCTCTCTCACTATCACACACTCTTAGCAACATACTACCATCACTCTCACTATCACACACTCTTACCAACATACTCCACATCCCTCATGTTATTACACACTCTTACCAACATACTGCCCATCACTCTCACTATCACACACTCTTACCAACATACTGCCCATCCCTCATGTTATCACACACTCTTACCAAAATACTACCCAGCACTCTCACTATCACACACTCTTTCCAACATACTACCCATCCCTCATGTTACCACACACTCTTACCAACATACTACCCATCACTCTCATTATCACACACTCTTACCAACATACTGCCCATCACTCTCACTATCACACACTCTTACCAACATACTGCCCATCACTCTCACTATCACACACTCTTACCAACATACTGCCCATCACTCTCACTATCACACACTCTTACCAACATACTGCCCATCACTCTCACTATCACACATTCTTACCAACATACTACCCATCACTCTCACTATCACACTCTCTTACCAACATACTACCCATCACTCTCACTATCACACACTCTTACCAACATACTGCCCATCACTCTCACTATCACACTCTTACCAACATACTGCCCATCACTCTCACTATCACACACTCTTACCAACATACTGCCCATCACTCTTACTATCACACACTCTTACCAACATAATACCCATCACTCTCACTTCACACACTCTTACCAACACACGTCCATCCCTCTCACTATCATACACTCTTACCAACATACTGCCATCACTCTCACTATTACACACTCTTACCAACATATGCCCATCCCTCTCACTATCACACACTCTTACCAACATACTACCCATCACTCTCACTATCACACCACTCTTACCAACATTACTGCTCATCACTTCTCACTATCACACACTCTTACACAACATACTACCCATCACTCTCACAATCACACACTCTTACCAACATACTGCTCATCACTCTCACTATCACACACTCTTACCCTCATACTGCCCATCACTCTCACTATCACACACTCTTACCAACATACTTCCCATCACTCTCACTATCACACACGTTACCAACATAATGCCCATAACTCTCACTATCAATCACTCTTACCAACATACTACCCATCACTCTCACTATCACACACTCTTACCAACATACTACCCATCACCCTCACTATCACACACTCTTACCAACATACTGCCCATCACTCTCACTATCACACACTCTTACCAACATACTGCCCATCACTCTCACTATCACACACTCTTACCAATATACTACCCATCCCTCATGTTATCACACACCCTTACCAACATACTGCCAATCACTCTCACTATCACACACTCTTACCAACATACTACCCATCACTCTCACTATCACACACTCTTACCAACATATTACCCATCCCTCATGTTATCACACACTCTTACCAACATACAGCCCATCACTCTCACTATCACACACTCTTACCAACATACTACCCATCCCTCATGTTATCACACACTCTTACCAGCATACTACCCATCACTCTCACTATCACACACTCTTACCAACATATTCCCATCACTCTCACTATCACACACTCTTACCAACATACTGCCCATCGCTCTCACTATCACACACTCTTACCAACATACTTCCCATCCCTCTCACTATCACACACTCTTACCAACATACTACCCCTCACTCTCACTATCACACACTCTTACCAACATACTGCCCATCACTCTCACTATCACACACTCTTACCAACATAATGCCCATCACTCTCACTATCACACACTCTTACCAATATACTGCCCATCACTCTCACTATCACACACTCTTACCAACATACTACCCATCACTCTCACTATCACACACTCTTACCAACATACTCCCCATCACTCTCACTATCACACACTCTTACCAACATATTCCCCATCACTCTCACTATCACACACTCTTACCAACATACTACCCATCCCTCTCACTATCACACACTCTTACCAACATACTGCCCAGCACTCTCACTATCACACACTCTTACCAACATATCCCATCACTCTCACTATTCACACACTCTTACCAACATACTACCCATAAGTCTCACTATCACACACACTTACCAACATACTGCCCATCACTCTTACTATCACTCACTCTTACCAACTTACTACTACCCATCCCTCTCACTCTCACTATAAACACTCTTACCAAACTTACTCCCCATCACTCTCACTATCACACACTCTTACCAACATGCTACCCATCACTCTCACTATCACACACTCTTACCAACATACTGCCCATCACTCTAACTATCACACATTCGTACAAACATACTTCCCATCACTCTCACTATCACACACTCTTACCAACATACTGCCCATCCCTCATGGTATCACACACTCTTACCAAAATACTGCCCATTACTCTCACTATCACACAAGTCTTACCAACATACTGCCCATCACTATCACTATCATTACACTCTTACCAACATATTCCCATACCTCATGTTATCACACACTCTTACCAACCTACTTCCCATCACTCGCACTATCAAACACTCTACCAACACTGCCCATCCCTCATGTTATCACACACTCTTACCAACATACTACCATCACTCTCACTATCACACACTCTTACCAACATACTGCCCATCCCTCTCACTATCACACACTCTTACCAAACATACTGCCATCACTCTCACTATCACACACTCTTACCAACATACTCCCCATCCCACTCACTATCACACACTCTTACCAACATACTGCCATCACTCTCACTATCACACACTCTTACCAACATACTCCCCTCCCTCATGTTATCACACACTCGTACCAACTTACTACCCATCACTCTCACTATCACACACTCTTACCAAACATACTGGCCCATCCCCTATCACTATCACACACGCTTACCAACATAATGCCCATCACTCTCACTATCACACACTCTTACCAACATACTACCCATCCCTCATGTTATCACACACTCTTACCAACATACGGCCCATCACTCTCACTATCACACACTCTACCAACATATTGCCCATCCCTCATGTTATTACACACTCTTACCAACATACTGCCCATCACTCTCACTATCACACACTCTTACCAACATACTGCCCATCCCTATCCCTATCACAAACTCTAACCAACATACTACCCAGCACTCTCACTATCACACACTCTTCCAACATACTACCCATCCCTCATGTTACCACACACTCTTACCTAACATACTGTGCCCATCACTCTCACTATCACACACCCCTTACCAACATACTGCACCCTATCACTCTCACTATCACAGGGCACTCATACCAACATACTGCCCATCACTCGCACTATCACACACTCTTACCAACATACTGCCCATCACTCTCACTATCAACACACTCATTACCAACCATACTGCCCATCACTCTCACTATCAACACACTCTTACCAACATACTGCCCATCAACTCTCACTATCACACACTTCTTACCAACATACCTGGCCACATCACTTACACTATCACCACACTCTTACCAAACATAACTACCCTATCCCTCTCACTGATCACACCCTCTTACCATACATACTGCCCATCCCTCTCAACTAAACACACACTCTTACCAACATACGGACCCATCAACTCTCACTGAACAACACACCCTCTTACCAACTATACTACAATGCCCTCATGTTATCATACTTCTCGTTAACCAACATAACTGCCCATCACTCTCACTATCACACCACTCTTACCAACAAAGATGCCCATCACTATCACACACATTCTTACCACATACTGCTCATGCCTCTCAACTATCACCACCGTCTTACCAACATACTGCCCATCACTCTCACTATCACACTCCTACCAACATACCAACCATCACATCACTACCCGTCACTATTACAACTATCACACACTCTTCACCACCTTCAGACGTGTCTCATCCCTCTCACTATCACAACACTCGTACCAACATACTGCAATCACTCTCACTA
>CM064544.1:16166321-16300444 GCA_032716605.1 Paralithodes platypus | reverse complement strand
ACACACTATTACCAACATACTGCACTATCCACTACACTCTTACCAACATACTGCCCATCACTCCAATGTTATCACACACTCTTACCAACATACTCCCCCCATCACCACACAGACTTCACTATCACCAAACCACTACTGCCCATCATCTCACTATCACCACACTCTTTACCACATACTACCCATATCACACACTTTACTACCTCATTACAAACATACTACTGCCCATCACTCTCACTATCACACCTCTTACCAATACTTCCCTACTCTCAACTATCACACTTTACCAACATACTGCCCATTCCCTCTCACTATCACCACACTCACTACTGCCCAACACTTCACATCACTACCCTATGGCCATCACTCTCATATCACACACTCGTTACCAACAGACGCCCCCATCACTTCTCAACTACATCATACACGTCCTACCAACATACTCCACATCACCGCATAGTTTCACTATCAAATTTTCCACACCTCTTACCAACATATTACCATCCCATCATCATGTCACGTATCACCACCTCCTCTTAGGCAACATACTACCCATGCACTCATGTCACTAATCGACACACTGCTTACCACATACATACTACCACATCACCGCACTATCACCACACTTCTTACCAACTACTTTCACCCATCACTGTCACTATCCACACTACTCTTAACCAACATACTGCCCATCACTCTCATATCTATCACACACATCTTACCAACATCTACTGCCCGAGCACATCTCACTATCCACACACGTTCTACCTAACATACTCGCCCCCACTCTCACTATGCACAACCACACTCTTACCAACATACGACCTATCACACTTCACTCACTCACTATCACGACAATCTTACAAACATACTGCCCAGCACTCTCCACTATCACACACTCTTCACCAACATACGTGACCAATCACCTATCACCCCTATTCACTACACTCTGGTGTGACACGCCAGACATACTGACCATCATCACTCTCAACTAATCACACCACTCTTACGTCAACAGTACTGACTGCTCCATGCACTCTCATCTATCACCACATCTCTTACCAACATACTGACCCATTACACCTCTTCCACTATCACACACTCTTTTACACAACATACTAGTGCCCAGTACACTCTCACTATCACACACTGCTTAACCAGTGCCTAGGGCACTACTCATGCCCTCTCACTATCATCACACTCTTACCAACATACTACCATCACTTCTCACTATCACACGCACTCCTTACCCAACTCATACTGCCCATCACTCTCACTATCACACACTCTTACCAAGCATACTGCCCATACTCTCACGAGCATCTACCCCTTACCAACACTACTGCCCCACATCATCCCTCCACCCTTACGAACACTCTTACCAACATACTGCCCATCTGCTCCACTCTCACGATCACCACCAGCCGTCCTGTCCGGAACATACTGCCGGCATCCCCACTCGGCTCACTATGCACACACTGCTGTGACGCAACATTACTGCGCCCATCTCTGCATGCTCACTATCACACACTCTTACCAAACATGCTTGCCGCATCACGTTTCGTCAACTCTAACACACTCTTACCAACATCATCTCCCTCCGCATTAGCACTATCACACACTCCTTACCAACATACTCCCAGCACTAGTCACTCACCACTATCACACACTCTTACCAACAGACTAACCCAGACACTGTGTCTAACTAATCACACACATACTTACCAAAGCATACTGCCCATCACTGCTCACTATACACACTGCTACCAACATAGTACGTGCCATCACTCTCACGAGCACACACTCTTACCACATACATAGCTACCCAGCCTCTACTTATCACTATCCAACACACTCTGTCCCAAACATACTGCCGCCATCAGCTCTCACTACTTCCACACACTGCTGTACCAAACATACTAATAACCCTCACTCTGCTCACTATCACCCCCCCCCCCACAACCATCTCTTACCAAATTACTCCCCATCACTTCTACACATATCCACAAACATCTTACCAACATCGCTATCCCATCAACTCTGCAACGATCACACTCTAACCAACATACTGCACCCATTACTCTCACTATCACACCACCTCTTACCAACATCACTACCCATCACTCTCACTAACTCACACACTCTTAACCAACATACTGTTGCCCATCACTCTCACTATCATACACTCTAACCAACATTACATTGCCCATCACCTCATGTTAAGTCACACACTCTCTAAACCCCAACATACGTTTCCATCACTCTCACTTTTCACACACCTCTTACCATACATGGACCTGGACCATCCCTCATGTTATCAGCACACTTCTTACCAAACATACTATCGCATCACTCCTCACTATCACACACTCTTACCGAACATACTTCCCATCCCTCTCACTATCACACACTACTTACCAACATACTGCTAGCTGCCATCACTCTCACTATCTAGCGACACTCTTACCAACATACTTCCACATCCCTCATCACTATCACATCATCTACGTACCTTAACACTACTGCCATCACTCCAACTATCACACACTCTTGACGGACCCAAATTCATACTACACAGCCTCATCCCTTCATCATATCATACATCTTACCAGAACTATACTACCCATCACGTGCTCACTATCACACACTGCTTACCCAAACATACTGCCCCTCCCTATTCACTATCACACACTCTTACCAACATACTGCCAATCACTCTCACTATCACACACTCTTACCAACATATACTCCCACACATCCCTCATGTAATCAATACACTCTTACCCACATATTACCCATCACTCTCACTATCACACACTCTTACTCAACATACTACCCATCCCTCATGTTATCACACACTCTTACCAACATACTGCCCATCTCTCTCACTATCACACACTCTTACCAACATACTGCCCATCCCTCATGTTATTACACACTCTTACCAACATACTGCCCATCACTCTCACTATCACACACTCTTACCAACATACTGCCCATCCCTCATGTTATCACACACTCTTACCAAAATACTACCCAGCACTCTCACTATCACACACTCTTTCCAACATACTACCCATCCCTCATGTTACCACACACTCTTACCAACATACTACCCATCACTCTCATTATCACACACTCTTACCAACATACTGCCCATCACTCTCACTATCACACACTCTTACCAACATACTGCCCATCACTCTCCCTATCACACACTCTTACCAACATAACTGCCATCACTCTCACTATCACACACTCATTACCAACATACTGCCACATCACTCTCACTATCACACATTCTTACCAACATACTACCCATCACTCTCACTATCACACTCTCTTACCAACATACTACCCATCACTCTCACTATCACACTCTTACCAACATACTGCCCATCACTCTCACTATCACACACTCTTACCAACATACTGCCCATCACTCTTACTATCACACACTCTTACCAACATACTGCCCATCACTCTCACTATCACACACTCTTACCAACATAATACCCATCAATATCACTATCACACACTCTTACCAACACACGTCCATCCCTCTCACTATCACACACTCTTACCAACATACTGCCATCACTCTCACTATTACAAACGCTTACCAACATACTACCCATCCCTCTCACTATCACACACTCTTACCAACATACTACCCATCACTCTCACTATCACACACTCTTACCAACATACTGCTCATCACTCTCACTATCACACACTCTTACCAACATACTACCCATCCCTCTCACTATCACACACTCTTACCAACATACTGCTCATCACTCTCACTATCACACACTCTTACCCTCATACTGCCCATCACTCTCACTATCACACACTCTTACCAACATACTTCCCATCACTCTCACTATCACACACTCTTACCAACATAATGCCCATAACTCTCACTATCAATCACTCTTACCAACATACTACCCATCACTCTCACTATCACACACTCTTACCAACATACTACCCATCACCCTCACTATCACACACTCTTACCAACATACTGCCCATCACTCTCACTATCACACACTCTTACCAACATACTGCCCATCACTCTCACTATCACACACTCTTACCAATATACTACCCATCCCTCATGTTATCACACACCCTTACCAACATACTGCCAATCACTCTCACTATCACACACTCTTACCAACATACTACCCATCACTCTCACTATTAGACACTCTTACCAACATATTACCCATCCCTCATGTTATCACACACTCTTACCAACATACAGCACCATCACTCTCACTATCACACAATCTTACCAACATACTACCCATCCCTCATGTTATCACACACTCTTACCAACATACTACCCATCACTCTCACTATCACACACTCTTACCAACATACTCCCCATCACTCTCACTATCACACACTCTTACCAACATACTGCCCATCGCTCTCACTATCACACACTCTTACCAACATACTTCCCATCCCTCTCACTATCACACACTCTTACCAACATACTACCCATCACTCTCACTATCACACACTCTTACCAACATACTGCCCATCACTCTCACTATCACACACTCTTACCAACATAATTCCCATCACTCTCACTATCACACACTCTTACCAATATACTGCCCATCACTCTCACTATCACACACTCTTACCAACATACTACCCATCCCTCCCTCTCACTATCACACACTCTTACCAACATACTCCCCATCCACTCTCACTATCACACACTCTTACCACATACTCCCCATCACTCTCACTATCACACACTCTTACCAACATACTACCAATCCCTCTCACTATCACACACTCTTACCAACATACTGCCCATCACTCTCACTATCACACACTCTTACCAACATACTCCGCATCACTCTCACTATCACACACTCTTACCAACATACTACCCATCACTCTCACTATCACACACTTACCAACATACTGCCCATCACTCTCACTATCACTCACTCTTACCAACTTACTACCCATCCCTCTCACTATCACACACTCTTACCAACTTACTCCCCATCACTCTCACTATCACACACTCTTACCAACATGCTACCCATCACTCTCACTATCACACACTCTTACCAACATACTGCCCATCACTCTAACTATCACACATTCTTACCAACATACTTCCATCACTCTCACTTTATCACACACTCTTACCAACATACTGCCCATCCCTCATGGTATCACACACTCTTACCAACATACTGCCCATTACTCTCACTATCACACAGTCTTACCAACATACTGCCCATCACTCTCACTATCATACACTCTTACCAACATATTGCCCATACCTCATGTTATCACACACTCCTACCAACATACTTCCCATCACTCTCACTATCACACACTCTTACCAACATGCTGCCCATCCCTCTCACTATCACACACTCTTACCAACATACTGCCATCACTCTCACTCTCACACTCTTACCAACATTCTGCCCATCCCTCTCACTATCACACACTCTTACCAACATACTGCCATCACTCTCACTATCACACACTCTTACCAACATACTCCACATCCCTCATGTTATCATACACTCTTACCAACTTACTACCCATCACTCTCACTATCACACAGTCTTACCAACATACTGCCCATCCCTATCACTATCACACTCCTCTTACCAACATACTGCCCATCACTCTCACTATCACACACTCTTACCAACATACTACCCATCCCTCATGTTATCACACACTCTTACCAACATACGGCCCCATCACTCTCACTATCACACACTCTTACCAACATACTGCCATCCCTCATGTTATTACACACTCTTACCAACATACTGCCCCATCACTCTCACTATCAAACACTCTTACCAACATACTGCCCATCCCTCATGTTATCACACACTCTAACCAACATACTACCAGCACTCTCACTATCACACACTCTTTCCAACATACTACCCATCCCTCATGTTACCACAACTCTTACCTACATACTGCCCATCACTCTCACTATCACACACCCTTACCAACATACTGCCCATCACTCTCACTATCACACACTCATACCAACATACTGCTCATCACTCTCACTATCACACACTCTTACCAACATACTGCCCATCACTCTCACTATCACACCACTCTTACCAACATACTGCCCATCACTCTCACTATCACACACTCTTACCAACATACTGCCCATCACTCTCACTATCACACACTCTTACCAACATACTGCCCATCACTCTCACTATCACACACTCTTACCAACATACTACCCTATCCCTCTCACTATCACACACTCTTACCAACATACTACCAATCCCTCTCACTATCACACACTCATACCAACATACTGCCCATCCCTCTCACTAACACACACTCTTACCAACATACTACCCATCACTCTCACTATCACACACTCTTACCAACATACTACCCATCCCTCATGTTATCATACTCTCTTACCAACATACTGCCCATCACTCTCACTATCACACACTCTTACCAACAAACTGCCCATCACTATCACACACTCTTACCAACATACTGCTCATCCCTCTCACTATCACACACTCTTACCAACATACTGCCCATCACTCTCACTATCACACACTCCTACCAACATACTACCCGTCACTATCACTATCACACACTCTTACCATCATACTGTCCATCCCTCTCACTATCACACACTCTTACCAACATACTGCAATCACTCTCACTATTACACACTCTTACCAACATACTGCCAATCCCTCTCACCATCACACACTCTTACCAACATACTACCCATCACTCTCACTATCACACATTCTTACCAACATACTGCTCATCACTCTCACTATCACACACTCTTACCAACATACTGCTCATCACTCTCACTATCACACACTCTTACCCTCATACTGCCCATCACTCTCACTATCACACCCTCTTACCAACATACTTCCCATCACTCTCACTATCACACACTCTTACCAACATACTGCCCATAACTATCACTATCAATCACTCATACCATCATACTACCCATCACTCTCACTATTACACACTCTTACCAACATACTACCCATCACTCTCACTATCACACACTCTTACCAACATACTGCCCATCACTCTCACTATCACACACTCTTACCAACATACTGCCCATCACTCTCACTATCACACACTCTTACCAATATACTACCCATCCCTCATGTTATCACACACTCTTACCAACATACTGCCAATCACTCTCACTATCACACACTCTTACCAACATACTAACCATCACTCTCACTATCACACACTCTTACCAACATACTGCCCATCCCTCTCACTATCACACACTCTTACCAACATACTCCCCATCACTCTCACTATCACACACTCTTACCAACATACTACTCATCACTCTCACTATCACACACTCTTACCAACATACTCCCCATCACTCTCACTATCACACACTCTACCAACATACTGCCCATCACTCTCACTATCACCCACTCTTACCAACATACTGCCCATCCCTAATGTTATCACACACTCTTACCAACATACTGCCCATCACTCTCACTATCACACACTCTTACCAACATACTACTCATCACTCTCACTAGCACACACTCTTACCAACATTCTGTCCATCCCTCATGTTATCACACACTCTTGCCAACATACTGCCCATCACTCTCACTATCACACACTCTTACCACATACTCCCCATCACTCTCACTATCACACACTCTTACCAACATACTGCCCATCACTCTCACTATCACACACTCTTACCAACATACTACCCATCCCTCATGTTATCACACACTCTTACCAATATACTTCCCATCACTCTCACTATCACACACTCTTACGAACATACTCCCCATCATTCTCACTATCACACACTCTTACCAACATAGACTCCCCATCACTCACACTATCACACACTCTTACCAACATACTACCCATCCCTCTCACTATCACACACTCTTACCAACATACTGCCCATCACTCTCACTATCACACACTCTTACCAACATACTCCCAATCACTATCACTATCACACACTCTTACCAACATACTACCCATCACTCTCACTATCACATACGGTTACCAACATACTGCCCTTCACTCTCACTATCACACACTCTTACCAACATACTGCCCATCACTCTCACTATCACACACTCTTACCAACATACTACTCATCACTCTCACTAGCACACACTCTTACCAACATTCTGTCCATCCCTCATGTTATCACACACTCTTGCCAACATACTGCCCATCACTCTCACTATCACACACTCTTACCAACATACTCCCCATCACTCTCACTATCACACACTCTTACCAACATACTGCCCATCACTCTCACTGTCACACACTCTTACCAACATACTGCCCATCACTCTCCCTATCACACACTCTTACCAACATGCTGCCCATCCCTCTCACTATCACACACTCTTACGAACATACTCCCCATCATTCTCACTATCACACACTCTTACCAACATACTCCCCATCACTCACACTATCACACACTCTTACCAACATACTACCCATCCCTCTCACTATCACACACTCTTACCAACATACTGCCCATCACTCTCACTATCACACACTCTTACCAACATACTCCCCATCACTCTCACTATCACACACTCTTACCAACATACTACCCATCACTCTCACTATCACATACGCTTACCAACATACTGCCCTTCACTCTCACTATCACACACTCTTACCAACATACTACCAATCCCTCTCACTATCACACACTCTTACCAACTTACTCCCCATCACTCTCACTATCACACACTCTTACCAACATGCTACCCATCACTCTCACTATCACACACTCTTACCAACATACTGCCCATTACTCTCACTATCACACACTCTTACAAACATACTACCCATCACTCTCACTATCACACACTCTTACCAACATACTGCCCATCACTCTCACTATCATACACTCTTACCAACATATTGCCCATACCTCATGTTATCACACACTCCTACCAACATACTTCCCATCACTCTCACTTTCACACACTCTTACCAACATGCTGCCCATCCCTCATGTTATCACACACTCTTACCAACATACTACGCATCACTCTCACTATCACACACTCTTACCAACATACTTCCCATCCCTCTCACTATCACACACTCTTACCAACATACTGCCATCACTCTCACTATCTCACACTCTTACCAACATACTTCCCATCCCTCTCACTATCACACACTCTTACCAACATACTGCCATCACTCTCACTATCACACACTCTTACCAATATACTCCACATCCCTCATGTTATCATACACTCTTACCAACATACTACCCATCACTCTCACTATCACACACTCTTACCAACATACTGCCCATCCCTATCACTATCACACACTCTTACCAACATACTGCCATCACTCTCACTATCACACACTCTTACCAACATACTCCACATCCCTCATGTAATCATACACTCTTACCCACATATTACCCATCACTCTCACTATCACACACTCTTACCAACATACTACCCATCCCTCATGTTATCACACACTCTTACCAACATACTGCCCATCTCTCTCACTATCACACACTCTTACCAACATACTGCCCATCCCTCATGTTATTACACACTCTTACCAACATACTGCCCATCACTCTCACTATCACACACTCTTACCAACATACTGCCCATCCCTCATGTTATCACACACTCTTACCAAAATACTACCCAGCACTCTCACTATCACACACTCTTTCCAACATACTACCCATCCCTCATGTTACCACACACTCTTACAAAGGAGTACAAAGGAGTACAAAGGAAATCAAGCAACAACAGATCTAGTGACCCTTCTAGGTTGCGTGTCCTCCAAAACACTGAGGATCAAGTGTCCAAACAGTGGTTTAGAGTGGGTAAGGGAACATTGGAAAGGGAACTACTGCCCTGCCACTAACGTGGCAGGACTAGGAAGTTAGTAGGGGACATATGGGTTAGTAACTGAGGGGAGGATAAAGTTATTCATTTACAAACGCAGTCAGTCGCGGGTTTGATGCGAGATATTTGTCTAGGCGGAATTTAAATGAATCAACGGTGCTGCAGTCTATAACGTCTCGGGGAAGCCCATTCCACAAGTTGACAACTCGATTGAAGAAGAAATTCTTAGATTCGTGCGAGTTAAAAGATTTACCAATAATTTTGCAACCGTTTCCCCGCGTGTAATTAGATCTGGTCGATAGTGAAGTACTTACTACAGTTCATATTGACGATGCCTTTGATGATTTTGAAACACTTGAATTAAGTCGCCTCTTAATCTGCGCTGGGTTAAGGAAATAGATTTAATTCTCTAAGGACGCTCTTCGTATGGTTTGTTCTTTAGGCTAGGTATCATTTTGGTTAACTCTACGTTGAACTCGTTCTAGATTGTTTATATCTTTTTGGTAATACGGGCACCAGGATTGAACGCAGTATTCCAGAAGAGGGCGGACTAAGGAATTGTAAAGGGTTAGGATAACTTCTTTGGATTTATGCTCAAATGACCTGCCTATAAAGCCAATTATTTTGTTTGCCTTCTTAACAACTTCTGAACATTGTTGACTCGGTTTTAGGTTACTCGATATTGTTACTCCCAGATCAGTTTCTCTGTTTACATTCTTAAGCTGAGTGCCATTCATCGAATAGTTTGCTTCTCATTTAGGTATCCGATATGTAGTACTTCTACAATTTATCCGCATTGAAACTCATTTGCCAAATTTGGGCCCAACATGACAATTTATCTAGATTGTGTTGCATATCGTCAACTTGTTCTTTTGAGAGTAGCCTATTTGCAATTTTTGTATCGTCAGCAAATTTTGAGATTGTACAGGTGAGACCCTCATCTATGTCGTTGATGTAAATTAGAAGAGAATTGGTCCTAGTACCGATCCCTGGGGTACCCCGCTACTTACATTGGTCCATTTAGATGCCTTACCGTTTATGACTACCCTTTGCTTTCTGTTGCTGAGCCAATTTCTATCCATTTCAACACACACCGTCTTGTATTCCATGCATTTGTAGTTTTAGCAGTAAACGTTTGTGGGGAACTTTGTCAAAGGCCTTTTGAAAATCAAGGTATATAATATCTACAGCTTTACTCTCATCGTAGAGGTTGAGGATATCGTGGAAGAAGTCTAAGAGGTTTGTTAAACAGGAACGTTTTTTACGAAAGCCGTGTTGAGTATCTTTAAGTATGTTATTTTCCTCCAAGTGATTTACGAGTCTGTCTCGTATGACCGTTTCTAGCATTTTACCTACAACTGAGGTTAAGCTAATTGGACGATAGTTACTGGGTAGGGATTTGCTGCCTTTTTTGAATATCGGTGTTACGTTGGCTAGCTTCCACTGATCAGGCATAGTTCCAGACTGCAAGGATTTATTGAATAGTAATGTCAGTGGTTTGGAGAGCTCATTCTTAGCTTCCTTTAGAACTCTAGGCGAGATTGTATCAGGTCCTGGCGTTTTATTTACCTTGAGTTTATCTAAACAATTCAATACTTCTCTCTCTGTAACGGTGATATTGCTTAGAACATCTGAATTATCAATCTGAATCGGCGATGGTGTAGGGGTATCACTGAGGTCTTCTGTTGTAAAAACTGATGCAAAGAAGGTATTGAGGGCATTACTCATTTGTACTTCGTCTTTGGTGTATTCTCCTTTTCATCGACTAATGGTCCAACAGTTGAAGTTGCTACTTTTTTCTTTATGATATAACTATAGAATTCTTTCGGGTTTGTTTTACTTTGATTCGCAATATGTAACTCTAAGGTCTTTTTACTTTGCTTAATTAACTTTTTGGCTTTGCGTCGTAGCTCTACAAATTTCACCCGTTCTTCGTCATTTTGTGAGGATTTTAATCTATCATTAGCACATTTTTTAGCAAGCAGGCAGTTTGAAATATCTTTATTCCACCATTTGGGCTTATTATTATGGCCTGGACGCCGTATTTTCGTTGTATGCAGTCTTGCACTGCTTTTAGGCAAGTGGTTTCGAAATAACTTCCAAGATGTATTTATGTCGTTATTGTTAATTAAAAAGCTCCAGTCAGTTTCTTTAAACATAGCTCTAAGTTTATGGAAGTTTGCTTTCTTGAAATTAGGGACTTTTTCGATGCTACTATTTGGTTCGTTACTAGTAAACTTTAAAGTGAAAGTTATCGTACGATGGTCGCTGTTACTGAATTCATCACCCAACATTCAAATTCTCTATCAATTCTTCTTTTGTTGCAAGTACATGTCAAGAACGTTATTACCACGGGTCGGCATTCGAACAAATTGATTAAAGCGAACTCTCTTGCAAGTTCGTATACAAGTCATGTCCGGAGTGTGACGTAAGAGTATCGCCCCACTTGGTCACAGGTAAATTAAAGTCGCCAAAATTACGGTATCTTGTGAGTTACTTACATCTGCAATTTGTTCGTAAATTTCTCGGTCAGTTTGCACTGATTGAGCTGGAGGTCTGTATATTAACGCAATTATTATTTTTGTACCTTTATTATTCTTTATTAGCACAAAAGATGTGTCGACGTTCACAATTTGAGGTTTTGACACGAGGGTCGGGTTAAGACTTTCTTTGATATAAAATAAAAACGCCACCTCCATTTTATTTATTCGGCTGTTCTCAAACATTACATAACCGGGAAGTGAATACTCTGCTAAAAAGTCTCTATCTTGTGTATTGAGCCAAGATTCTGTTATGCACATCACATCACATCATAATTTTCTGTAAACACTAGTTCCTCTAAATCTGAAAATTTATTGCGTATGCTACGAGCGTTTGCATAGAAAACCTTTAAAGTTGCGGTTTAGAACTCGCAGATCGTTTCTTTCATCGAATTTTTGGTTATGGTCGGATCTACATCTACATTCATGGCTGTCCTCGGTCCTCGGTCGTTATCCCTGACGGTTTTGAATTTGGGTCGTGTTGGTGGAGCTTTATCCAAATTCGCGGTTCTTGACGGATTAGTATTTAATTCCTTTGTAGATTGCCGTCCTCGCTGTCTTCGGATCCTCCTTCCTGGTTTTCCTGTGCTGAGTCGATTTCTTCACCGAAAATCCTCCACCGCGACGTTGAGAAGACGCCCAAAACCGCGCTGCTCCCACCTGGTTCAGATGAACTCCATCATCCGAAAACAAATAGTCATCGTAGTAGAAATTGTCCCAGGTGTCGACGAATCCCACGTTCTCCTTCCTGCAGAGGTTTGCTAGACACGATTTGTGCTGGTGGCTATGTTGTAAAATCGGCTCTCTACACCGAGCCGGGGGGACGATTCCTGAGACGATGATCCTTGATGACTTCTCCTTAAACGACTTGATCAGCTGCTGGTACTTTAAAAGCAAATCTTCCGACCGGGTTCGCTGTATATCGTGGGATCCAACGGGGGTGACGAACATTGTATTTGCGGGGCCCAGCTTTGATACTTCGTCAACTGCTGCAAACTACGTCCTCCCCACCACCACCAGGGATACAAAAACGCTTCCTGGTCTTAGGTGCCCTGGCGCAAAACTCTGTGAGCTGACCACGGATCATCGAGTCTCCCACGAGCCGGACTTCTTCTATTTCCTCTTCGTCATCTGAGTCTGCGAATATCTGGAAACGGTTTTGACACTTCGGTAATCGGTATGTGTTTCCTGGTCTTGGGGCAAACGTTGTTCCTCACGACACGGAAGTTGTCTTGAGGGGGAATAGAGTCACTATTTGTATCTTGAGTATCGGAAACATCAGCTGAAATGGCTACTGTAAGGCGTTTGAATTGTTGGCAGTTGACGTTGGGGCGTTGGTGGCTGCTGGAGTTGCGGTGACAATTGAAGTTTTGTGGCACTCCAACGTTGAGTGTTACAAACTCTTGGAGTGATTCCAGCTTCATGGTGAGGACGTGATCTTGTTGTAGGCTTCATCTAATTTCACTGTAAAATTATCTCGTTGCTGGCAGAGCCGGCAGACTTGGCAGATCGATAGTAGCAAACATGGACTCACCAAACCTACCGGCGCAGTTCGCACAAGCGCGAGGCATGGTGACAGTCACTTTCTTCAGATCACTTCACTCACTTAAAAAACAATTCACTCACTTTACAACACTTCACTCACTTTAAAAACACTTCAATCACTTCAAACCGAAAACAAATATGCTGAAATACGCAGAAATAGGATATCAGGGGTGATAGCCTAACCGAAACAAAAATGTTGAGATACGCAGAATTAGGGCTTCCAGGGGCGATAGCCTAACCAAAAGTTTTTTTTTTTTTAAATTGAAATACGCAATAATAGGCTACCAGCGTTGAATAGCCTAACCGAATATATAAAATTGAAATTCGCAGAAATAGGCTACCAGGTGTGATAACCTAACCTTAAACAATATATGTATAACAGAATATGTAACTAAATATACAATTCACCAAATAGAGATTATATAAAAATAAAGTGTGACTGCACACAAGGGGTTAATATACTGTGTCAACAGATGACCCTGGTGTCACTGAAGCCTAGTAAAGCAGTAGCCTACTCTTTTTAGATAAAAAAGTGTATCAGTCAAAGGTTATTACAAGATCGTGCAAGCAACACCTAAAATTACAGATATATATAGCTACAGTAGGATACCAAATACAATATCTACAAGAGTTAATAATAAAACAGATTGGCTTGCTATAGGCTAGGCTAGGTTTGGGTTAGGTTAAAAGCTTGGCAGGTTGGGTTAGGCTAGGTTAGTTTGTACAAATACCACCCTTAGCTTAAAGTAAAATCAGTCTGAGGAGAAAAAGTCAAGAATATATCTAGGGGGAAAAGATAAATGAATGCACGTAAATTTGGTACAAAATTTGCTGGAATTTAATATGTATAATCCCCAAAAAAGGTTTGTTTACAAAATGGTGTCGGCGTTAGTCCCTGTTGGCGGTTAGTTAGTAAACAATATTGTTTATTAGCAAATTAATATGCAAAGCTTTACTTACATACAAGGCAGTTAAATTGATACTTACGACAGTAGGTAATGGGTAAAATTAGGGGCTACGATTTATATAAAATAGTAATAAGAGAGCGGTTTGTTTACAAAGCAAAACAAAACAATAGATGGCGCTAGTGGCGCCCTGTCCGAGCAGGAGTCTTGTGATAAACACACAGTTTTTCAGTCAATACACAGCGAAATATCGTGCAGTGTTACTTACTAAGCTACAGGATGGTTAAACGTGCTCTTAACCACCTTTCATGCACAAGAATGAAGAGGATGAGTAGTTAATACTCAAATTATGATCGATATCGTGAGAGCGTTGACAGAGCGTCTGCAGCGTCTGGCGGTAGCACGGGGTGTGCTACCAACATACTACCCATCACTCTCATTATCACACACTCTTACCAACATACTGCCCATCACTCTCACTATCACACACTCTTACCAACATACTGCCCATCACTCTCACTATCACACACTCTTACCAACATACTGCCCATCACTCTCACTATCACACACTCTTACCAACATACTGCCCATCACTCTCACTATCACACATTCTTACCAACATACTACCCATCACTCTCACTATCACACACTCTTACCAACATACTACCCATCACTCTCACTATCACACTCTTACCAACATACTGCCCATCACTCTCACTATCACACACTCTTACCAACATACTGCCCATCACACACTCTTACCAACATACTGCCCATCACTCTCACTATCACACACTCTTACCAACATACTACCCATCAATATCACTATCACACACTCTTACCAACACACGTCCATCCCTCTCACTATCACACACTCTTACCAACATACTGCCATCACTCTCACTATTACACACTCTTACCAACATACTACCCATCCCTCTCACTATCACACACTCTTACCAACATACTACCCATCACTCTCACTATCACACACTCTTACCAACATACTGCTCATCACTCTCACTATCACACACTCTTACCAACATACTACCCATCCCTCTCACTATCACACACTCTTACCAACATACTGCTCATCACTCTCACTATCACACACTCTTACCCTCATACTGCCCATCACTCTCACTATCACACACTCTTACCAACATACTTCCCATCACTCTCACTATCACACACTCTTACCAACATAATGCCCATAACTCTCACTATCAATCACTCTTACCAACATACTAACCCATCACTCTCACTAATCACACACTCTTACCAACATACTACCCATCACCCTCACTATCACACACTCTTACCAACATACTGCCCATCACTCTCACTATCACACACTCTTACCAACATACTGCCCATCACTCTCACTATCACACACTCTTACCAATATACTACCCATCCCTCATGTTATCACACACCCTTACCAACATACTGCCAATCACTCTCACTATCACACACTCTTACCAACATACTACCCATCACTCTCACTATCACACACTCTTACCAACATATTACCCATCCCTCATGTTATCACACACTCTTACCAACATACAGCCCATCACTCTCACTATCACACACTCTTACCAACATACTACCCATCCCTCATGTTATCACACACTCTTACCAACATACTTCCCATCACTCTCACTATCACACACTCTTACCAACATACTCCCCATCACTCTCACTATCACACACTCTTACCAACATACTGCCCATCGCTCTCACTATCACACACTCTTACCAACATACTTCCCATCCCTCTCACTATCACACACTCTTACAAACATACTACCCATCACTCTCACTATCACACACTCTTACCAACATACTGCCCATCACTCTCACTATCACACACTCTTACCAACATAATGCCCATCACTCTCACTATCACACACTCTTACCAATATACTGCCCATCACTCTCACTATCACACACTCTTACCAACATACTACCCATCCCTCTCACTATCACACACTCTTACCAACATACTCCCCATCACTCTCACTATCACACACTCTTACCAACATACTCCCCATCACTCTCACTATCACACACTCTTACCAACATACTACCCATCCCTCTCACTATCACACACTCTTACCAACATACTGCCCATCACTCTCACTATCACACACTCTTACCAACATACTCCGCATCACTCTCACTATCACACACTCTTATCAACATACTGTGCATCACTCTCACTATCACACACACTTACCAACATACTGCCCATCACTCTCACTATCACTCACTCTTACCAACTTACTACCCCTCCCTCTCACTATCACACACTCTTACCAACTTACTCCCCATCACTCTCACTATCACACACTCTTACCAACATGCTACCCATCACTCTCACTATCACACACTCTTACCAACATACTGCCCATCACTCTAACTATCACACATTCTTACCAACATACTTCCCATCACTCTCACTTTCACACACTCTTACCAACATACTGCCCATCCCTCATGGTATCACACACTCTTACCAACATACTGCCCATTACTCTCACTATCACACAGTCTTACCAACATACTGCCCATCACTCTCACTATCATACACTCTTACCAACATATTGCCCATACCTCATGTTATCACACACTCCTACCAACATACTTCCCATCACTCTCACTATCACACACTCTTACCAACATGCTGCCCATCCCTCATGTTATCACACACTCTTACCAACATACTACTCATCACTCTCACTATCACACACTCTTACCAACATACTGCCCATCCCTCTCACTATCACACACTCTTACCAACATACTGCCATCACTCTCACTATCTCACACTCTTACCAACATACTGCCCATCCCTCTCACTATCACACACTCTTACCAACATACTGCCATCACTCTCACTATCACACACTCTTACCAACATACTCCACATCCCTCATGTTATCATACACTCTTACCAACTTACTACCCATCACTCTCACTATCACACACTCTTACCAACATACTGCCCATCCCTATCACTATCACACCCTCTTACCAACATACTGCCCATCACTCTCACTATCACACACTCTTACCAACATACTACCCATCCCTCATGTTATCACACACTCTTACCAACATACGGCCCATCACTCTCACTATCACACACTCTTACCAACATACTGCCCATCCCTCATGTTATTACACACTCTTACCAACATACTGCCCATCACTCTCACTATCACACACTCTTACCAACATACTGCCCATCCCTCATGTTATCACACACTCTAACCAACATACTACCCAGCACTCTCACTATCACACACTCTTTCCAACATACTACCCATCCCTCATGTTACCACACACTCTTACCTACATACTGCCCATCACTCTCACTATCACACACCCTTACCAACATACTGCCCATCACTCTCACTATCACACACTCATACCAACATACTGCCCATCACTCTCACTATCACACACTCTTACCAACATACTGCCCATCACTCTCACTATCACACACTCTTACCAACATACTGCCCATCACTCTCACTATCACACACTCTTACCAACATACTGCCCATCACTCTCACTATCACACACTCTTACCAACATACTGCCCATCACTCTCACTATCACACACTCTTACCAACATACTACCCTATCCCTCTCACTATCACACACTCTTACCAACATACTACCCATCCCTCTCACTATCACACACTCATACCAACATACTGCCCATCCCTCTCACTAACACACTCTACCAACATACTACCCCACACTCTCACTATCACACACTCTTACCAACATACTACCCATCCCTCATGTTATCATACTCTCTTACCAACATACTGCCCATCACTCTCACTATCACACACTCTTACCAACAAACTGCCCATCACTATCACACACTCTTACCAACATACTGCTCATCCCTCTCACTATCACACACTCTTACCAACATACTGCCCATCACTCTCACTATCACACACTCCTACCAACATACTACCCGTCACTATCACTATCACACACTCTTACCATCATACTGTCCATCCCTCTCACTATCACACACTCTTACCAACATACTGCAATCACTCTCACTATTACACACTCTTACCAACATACTGCCAATCCCTCTCACCATCACACACTCTTACCAACATACTACCCATCACTCTCACTATCACACACTCTTACCAACATACTGCTCATCACTCTCATTATCACACACTCTTACCAACATACTACCCATCCCTCTCACTATCACACACTCTTACCAACATACTGCTCATCACTCTCACTATCACACACTCTTACCCTCATACTGCCCATCACTCTCACTATCACACCCTCTTACCAACATACTTCCCATCACTCTCACTATCACACACTCTTACCAACATACTGCCCATAACTATCACTATCAATCACTCATACCAACATACTACCCATCACTCTCACTATTACACACTCTTACCAACATACTACCCATCACTCTCACTATCACACACTCTTACCAACATACTGCCCATCACTCTCACTATCACACACTCTTACCAACATACTGCCCATCACTCTCACTATCACACACTCTTACCAATATACTACCCATCCCTCATGTTATCACACACTCTTACCAACATACTGCCAATCACTCTCACTATCACACACTCTTACCAACATACTACCCATCACTCTCACTATCACACACTCTTACCAACATACTGCCCATCCCTCTCACTATCACACACTCTTACCAACATACTCCCCATCACTCTCACTATCACACACTCTTACCAACATACTACTCATCACTCTCACTATCACACACTCTTACCAACATACTCCCCATCACTCTCACTATCACACACTCTTACCAACATACTGCCCATCACTCTCACTATCACACACTCTTACCAACATACTGCCCATCCCTAATGTTATCACACACTCTTACCAACATACTGCCCATCACTCTCACTATCACACACTCTTACCAACATACTACTCATCACTCTCACTAGCACACACTCTTACCAACATTCTGTCCATCCCTCATGTTATCACACACTCTTGCCAACATACTGCCCATCACTCTCACTATCACACACTCTTACCAACATACTCCCCATCACTCTCACTATCACACACTCTTACCAACATACTGCCCATCACTCTCACTATCACACACTCTTACCAACATACTACCCATCCCTCATGTTATCACACACTCTTACCAATATACTTCCCATCACTCTCACTATCACACACTCTTACCAACATACTGCCCATCACTCTCACTATCACACACTCTTACTAACATACTACCCATCCCTCTCACTATCACACACGCTTACCAACATACTCCCCATCACTCTCACTATCACACACTCTTACCAACATACTACCCATCCCTCTCACTATCACACACTCTTACCAACATACTCCCCATCACTCTCACTATCACACACTCTTACCAACATACTACCCATCACTCACACTATCACACACCCTTACCAACATACTGCCCATCACTCTCACTATCGCACATTCTTACCAACATACTTCCCATCACTCTCACTATCACACACTCTTACCAACATACTGCCCATCCCTCATGTTATCACACTCTCTTACTAACATACTGCCCATCACTCTCACTATTACACACTCTTACCAACATACTACCCATCACTCTCACAATCACACAGTCTTACCAACATACTGCCCATCACTCTCACTATCACACACTCTTACCAACATACTGCCCATCCCTCATGTTATCACACACTCTTACCAACATACTACCCATCCCTCTCACTATCACACACTCTTACCAACATACTGCCCATCCCTCTCACTATTACACACTCTTACCAACATACTGCCATCACTCTCACTATCTCACACTCTTACCAACATACTGCCCATCCCTCTCACTATCACACACTCTTGCCAACATACTGCCATCACTCTCACTATCACACACTCTTACCAACATACTCCCCATCCCTCATGTTATCATACACTCTTACCAACATACTACCCATCACTCTCACTATCACACACTCTTACCAACATACTGCCCATCCCTATCACTATCACACACTCTTACCAACATACTGCCATCACTCTCACTATCACATCGGCGTTCGAACAAGTTGATAAAGCGAACTCTCTTGCAAGTTCGTATACAAGTCATGTCCGGAGTGTGAAGTAAGAGTATCGCCCCACTTGGTCACAGGTAAATAATAACTTTATTTTATCCCCCCCTCAGTTACTAACCCATCTGTCCCCTACTAACTTCCTATTCCTGCCACGGACATTAGTTCCAGGGCAGTAGTTCCCTTTCCAATGTTCCCTTACCCACTCTAAACCACTGTTTGGACACTTGATCCTCAGTGTTTTGGAGGACAAGCAACCTAGAAGGGTCACTAGATCTGTTGTTGGTTTTTTTTTGTTTTTTGTTTTTTTGTTTTTTTAAAGGAGACAATGAACGGAGGAAGGAAAAACACAGAAAAACAAAAAGGTCCATGTGCCTAAAGGCATCCTCCATTCATAAAATGTTTGTAACAACTGGATTTAAACATTTGTTGATTGTAAGTTTGTGGAAAGCAATTCGAGGGAAGTGAATTCCAAAGAGTAGTAGCTCTGGGGATAAATGAATTCTGATAAGCAGAAGTTCTGCATTGTGGAGGAGAAAGTGTAAATTCATGGGCGCTCTCAGCTGCCCTAGTTCTACGGGGAAAGATGTGGAGAGGCGGCACAATTGAAGCAAGTTCCTCGGAACAATTGCTGTGAAAATATCTGTAGAATAATGCAAGGGATGCAACGTTTCTTCGTATGGCTAATGTAGGAAGGTCCTGTGTGATTGCAGGGTTATTGATTAATCTAATAGCTTTATTTTGAATTTTGTCCAACTGCCTCAATGCAACCACTCCACTTCCACCCCACAGAGGTGAACAGTAATCCATCTGAGAGCGCACATGACTTTTATATATTACGGCCAACTGCTCGTCAGTGAAGAATTTTCGAACTCTGTACAGGAGTCCCAGTTTTTTAGAGGCATTCTTAGCAATGCTTCTAACATAATGTGTCCAGCTCAAGTTAGTAGTTAATGTTACACCGAGAATGTCAATACTAGGGGAAGTGGGAATATTTACATCATTACAAAATATATGGGAGTCAGTGAGATTCTGTCGGTTAGAAAATTGAATGTACTTGGTTTTCTGTGCATTAAAGGAAACTAGATTCTCTTGTCCCCATTCATTAATTCTAGAAAGGTCCTGGTTCAGAGAAATTGCAGTGTTTATTTTTGAATTTATAAGATCGGGTTGGGTGAAAGAATTGGTAAATGTGAAGGAACTGTGGAGTGTTGAGTCATCTGCGTAGGAATGTATTGGATTATGAGTGGTAGATATGAGATCATTGATATGAATGAGGAACAGAGTTGGGGCCAAAACTGATCCCTGGGGAACACCAGCATTTATTGAGTGAAATTGAGAATAAAGGCCATCTACCATTACACATATTTTTCTGTTATGAAGATAAGAAGAAATTAGTGGAACTAATGATGCAAGGCCGTAGTGTGACATCTTCGACAATAAGGATTGATGCCAGACTCTATCAAATGCCTTTGATATATCCAGTTCTATTGTATGTGTTTCACCATGTTGGTCTGTAGCTTAGTTGATTTGATGCGTAAGAAGGCAAAGAATGTCTGCAGTTGATCGACATCGTCTAAAACCATATTGCCTATCACTGATTAATTTATTATTCTCCAGATGCTTAATTATGTGATTATTTAATATAATTTCAAAAACTTTGCCAAGAGTGGAAGTTATAGCTATTGGTCTGTAGTTTGATGGATCTGAAGAGGCACCTTTTTTAGGAACTGGATGGATGTTTGCTTCTTTCCAGGGTACTGGGAAGCATGAGGTATGAGTACACAGACGGAAAAATTTTGCCAATACAGGAGCGAGCACCAAGGAGCAATTCTTAAGTACTATTGGAGGAATTTCATCTGGACCAGGAGCCTTATCTACTGAGAGATTCTGCAAAATAGTTTTGACATGTCTGGTGTGGATCTTAAGTGAGGGAATTTCAGGTGAATTAAATTAAGTACAGGGACATCTTGATTTATTTCATCTAAGGTTGAGTTGGTGGAGAAAATATCTGCAAGAAGGTTAGCTTTACCTCGTGGGTCACTTACAAGATTGCCAGTCGGAGATTTTAATGGTGGAATGGATGAAGCAGTAGTGAAGTTGGATTTGAATGAGTTAAGAGTAGACCAAAATATTTGTTATCATTTGGATTATTTAGAAGTTTATTTGCCTGCTTATGGAGAAAGTTTGATTTAGTTAGGTTTAATACAGTTTTGGCATGATTTCTGATGTTTATAAAGTAATTAAAGGATTCATGTGTTTTTGATCTTGTGTATGCATTGTAGGCTATTGCTTTTTGTTCAGTTACTCTAGCACAATTATGGTCAAACCATTTAGGTGAATTAGATCTTTTACTGTACTTTTGATGAGGAATAAAAGTTTCCATTCCAATTTTTACAAAATCTTGTATGTGGCTCAAGGTGGAGTGTGCATCATTAGAAAAGAAAGAGGTCCAGGGAATATCAATAAAGAAACCTTGAAGACCCTCCCAGTCTGCCCTATCGTAATGCCATTTAGTCACCAAAACAGGTTCAGAGTGGGAAGGTGTGGTAGGTGATAGACAGGTGGCCTGTATCAGACAGTGATCAGAAGATCCAAGTGGGGACCTCACTAACATCATAATTTTCTGAATTGGTTGTTAAAAATAAGTCCAGTAGGTGGGAATTATGATTAGGATTATCTGGTACACGGGTGGGTTGGTTGACTAGATGAATGAGATTAAATGAGTCTGCAAATAGCTCACATTCAAGACCAGCATCATCAGTCCTGGCTGAATGAGTGAGCCATTCAACATTATGGACATTAAAATCACCCAACACAGTGATTTCAGAAGAAGCATTTAAGTTGAGGACACTGAGTTGTGAGGACAGAGAATCAAAAAGACTTTGCTCTGGAGGAGTATTTGGGGAACGGTAGATGCAACATATGTATTTAAATTTACCAGCAGAAATTAATTTGTATATAGAATAATCAAAATAGGGACAATTGAAACTAGTAACCTCCTCCAGGGCAATTTCAGATTTTGCGAAGCAACATACACCACCTTTAGGTCTGAAATTTTGGAGCAGTTGATAACCTGGAAAATTAAATCTAGATGTGTCAGATGTGGATGTTACTTGAGTCTCTGTCAAAAAAAGGAGAGTAGGGGATTCTGCTTGAAGAAATTGGTGTACAGAATTGATGTTAGAGTGAAGTCCCCTTATATTACTAAAGAAATAGCTGTACTGACAAGCAGCTTTGGGACGTTGCAATGCTCTTGACACAGCTTGATTTCCTTTGTACTAATTTGTACTCCTTTGTACTCTTACCAACATGCTAACCATCCCTCATGTTATCACACACTCTTACCAACATACTGCCCATCACTCTCACTATCACACACTCTTACCAACATACTGCCCATCCCTCATGTTATTACACACTCTTACGAACATACTGCCCATCACTCTCACTATCACACACTCTTACCAACATACTGCCCATCCCTCATGTTATCACACACTCTTACCAACATACTACCCAGCACTCTCACTATCACACACTCTTACCAACATACTACCCATCCCTCATGTTGCCACACACTCTTACCAACATACTGCCCATCACTCTCACTATCACACACTCTTACCAACATACTGCCCATCACTCTCACTATCACACACTCTTACCAACATACTACCCATCACTCTTACTATCACACACTCTTACCAACATACTGCCCATCACTCTCACTATCACACACTCGTACCAACATACTGCCCATCACTCTCACTAACACACACTCTTACCAACATACTGCCCATCACTCTCACTATCACACACTCTTACCAACAGACTACCCATCACTCTCACTATCACACACTCTTACCAACATACTACCCATCACTCTCACTATCACACACTCTTACCAACATACTACCCATCACTCTTACTATCACACACTCTTACCAACATACTGCCCATCACTCTCACTATCACACACTCGTACCAACATACTGCCCATCACTCTCACTAACACACACTCTTACCAACATACTGCCCATCACTCTCACTATCACACACTCTTACCAACAGACTGCCATCACTCTCACTATCACACACTCTTACCAACATACTACCCATCCCTCATGTTATCACACACTCTTACCAACATACTCCCCATCACTCTCACTATCACACACTCTTACCAACATACTACCCATCACTCTCACTATCACACACTCTTACCAACATACTGCCCATCACTCTCACTATCACACACTCTTACCAACATACTTCCCATCACTCTCACTATCACAACACTCTTACCAACATACTGCCCATCCCTCTCACTATCACACACTCTTACTAACATACTCCCCATCCGTCATGTTATCACACACTCTTACCAACATACTACCCATCCCTCATGTTATCACACACTCTTACCAACATACTGCCCATCCCTCTCACTATCACACACTCTTACCACATACTACCCATCACTCTCACTATCACACACTCTTACCAACATACTACCCATTCCTCATGTTATCACACACTCTTACCAACATACTGCCCATCCCTCTCACTATCACACACTTTTACCAACATATTGCCCATCACTCTCACTATCACACACTCTTACCAACATACTGCCCATCCCTCATGTTATCACACACTCTTACCAACATACTATCCATCACTCTCACTATCACACACTCTTACCAACATACTGCCCATCACACACTCTTACCAACAATCTCCCCATCCCTCATGTTATCACACACTCTTACCAACATACTGCCCATCCCTCTCACTATCACACACTTTTACCAACATATTGCCCATCACTCTCACTATCACACACTCTTACCAACATACTGCCCATCCCTCATGTTATCACACACTCTTACCAACATACTATCCATCACTCTCACTATCACACACTCTTACCAACATACTGCCCATCACACACTCTTACCAACAATCTCCCCATCCCTCATGTTATCACAAACTCTTACCAACATACTGCCCATTACTGCCCATCACTCTCACTATCACACACTCTTACCAACATACTCCCCATCACTCTCACTATCACACACTCTTACCAACATACTGCCCATCACTCTCACTATCACACACTCTTACCAACATACTACCCATCCCTCATGTTATCACACACTCTTACCAATATACTTCCCATCACTCTCACTATCACACACTCTTACCAACATACTGCCCATCACTCTCACTATCACACACTCTTACCAACATACTACCCATCCCTCTCACTATCACACACTATTACCAACATACTGTCCATCACTCTCACTATCACACACTCTTACCAACATACTGCCCATCCCTCTTGTTATCACACATTCTTACCAACATACTGCCCATCACTCTCACTATCACACACTCTTACCAACATACTGCCCATCCCTCTCACTATCACACACTCTTACCAACATACTGCCCATCACTCTCACTATCACACACTCTTACCAACATACTGCACATCCCTCTCACTATCACACACTCTTACCAACGTACTACCCATTACTCTCACTATCACACACTCTTACAAACATACCTCCCATCCCTCTCACTATCACACACTCTTACCAACATACTACCCATCACTCTCACTATCACACACGCTTACCAACATACTCCCCATCACTCTCACTATCACACACTCTTACCAACATACTACCCATCCATCTCACTATCACACACTCTTACCAACATACTCCCCATCACTCTCACTATCACACACTCTTACCAACATACTACCCATCACTCACACTATCACACACTCTTACCAACATACTGCCCATCACTCTCACTATCACACAATCTTACCAACATACTTCCCATCACTCTCACTATCACACACTCTTACCAACATACTGCCCATCCCTCATGTTATAACACTCTCTTACCAACATACTGCCCATCACTCTCACTATCACACACTCTTACCAATATACTACCCATCACTCTCACAATCACACAGTCTTACCATCATACTGCCCCTCACTCTCACTATCATACACTCTTACCAACATACTGCCCATACCTCATGTTATCACACACTCTTACCAACATACTTCCCATCACTCTCACTATCACACACTCTTACCAACATACTGCCCATCCCTCATGTTATCACACACTCTTACCAACATACTACCCATCCCTCTCACTATCACACACTCTTACCAACATACTGCCCATCCCTCTCACTATTACACACTCTTACCAACATACTGCCATCACTCTCACTATCTCACACTCTTACCAACATACTGCCCATCCCTCTCACTATTACACACTCTTGCCAACATACTGCCATCACTCTCACTATCACACACTCTTTCCAACATACTCCCCATCCCTCATGTTATCATACACTCTTACCAACATACTACCCATCACTCTCACTATCACACACTCTTACCAACATACTGCCCATCCCTAGCACTATCACACACTCTTACCAACATACTGACATCACTCTCACTATCACATCGGCGTTCGAACAAGTTGATAAAGCGAACTCACTTGCAAGTTCGTATACAAGTCATGTCCGGAGTGTGAAGTAAGAGTATCGCCCCACTTGGTCACAGGTAAATAATAACTTTATTTTATCCCCCCCTCAGTTACTAACCCATCTGTCCCCTACTAACTTCCTATTCCTGCCACGGACATTAGTTCCAGGGCAGTAGTTCCCTTTCCAATGTTCCCTTACCCACTCTAAACCACTGTTTGGACACTTGATCCTCAGTGTTTTGGAGGACAAGCAACATAGAAGGGTCACTAGATCTGTTGTTGCTTGATTTCCTTTGTACTCCTTTGTACTCCTTTGTACTCTTACCAACATACTAACCATCCCTCATGTTATCACACACTCTTACCAACATACTGCCCATCACTCTCACTATCACACACTCTTACCAACATACTGCCCATCCCTCATGTTATTACACACTCTTACGAACATACTGCCCATCACTCTCACTATCACACACTCTTACCAACATACTGCCCATCCCTCATGTTAAAACACACTCTTACCAACATACTACCCAGCACTCTCACTATCACACTCTCTTACCAACATACTACCCATCCCTCATGTTACCACACACTCTTACCAACATACTGCCCATCACTATCACTATCACACACTCTTACCAACATACTGCCCATCACTCTCACTATCACACACTCTTACCAACATACTGCCCATCACTATCACTATCAATCACTCTTACCAACATACTGCCCATCACTCTCACTATCACACACTCTTACCAACATACTACCCATCACTCTCACTATCACACACTCTTACCAACATACTACCCATCACTCTCACTATCACACACTCTTACCAACATACTGCCCATCACTCTCACTATCACACACTCGTACCAACATACTGCCCATCACTCTCACTATCACACACTCTTACCAACATACTGCCCATCACTCTCACTATCACACACTCTTACCAACAGACTACCCATCACTCTCACTATCACACACTCTTACCAACATACTACCCATCCCTCATGTTATCACACACTCTTACCAACATACTCCCCATCACTCTCACTATCGCACACTCTTACCAACATACTACCCATCACTCTCACTATCACACACTCTTACCAACATACTGCCCATCACTCTCACTATCACACACTCTTACCAACATACTTCCCTTCACTCTCACTATCACACACTCTTACCAACATACTGCCCATCCCTCTCACTATCACACACTCTTACTAACATACTCCCCATCCGTCATGTTATCACACACTCTTACCAACATACTACCCATCCCTCATGTTATCACACACTCTTACCAACATACTGCCCATCCCTCTCACTATCACACACTCTTACCAACATGCTACCCATCACTCTCACTATCACACACTCTTACCAACATACTACCCATCCCTCATGTTATCACACACTCTTACCAACATACTGCCCATCCCTCTCACTATCACACACTTTTACCAACATAATGCCCATCACTCTCACTATCACACACTCTTACCAACATACTGCTCATCACTCTCACTATCACACACTCTTACCAACATACTGCCCATCCCTCATGTTATCACATACTCTTATCAACATACTATCCATCACTCTCACTATCACACACTCTTACCAACATACTTCCCATCACACACTCTTACCAACAAACTCCCCATCCCTCATGTTATCACAAACTCTTACCAACAAACTGCCCATCACTCTCACTATCACACACTCTTACCAACATACTGCCCATCACTCTCACTATCACACACTCTTACCAACATACTACCCATCCCTCTCACTATCACACACTCTTACCAACATACTACCCATCACTCTCACTATCACACACTCTTACCAACATACTCCCCATCACTCTCACTGTCACACACTCTTACCAACATACTTCCCATCACTCTCACTATCACACACTCTTACCAACATACTACCCATCACTCTCACTATCACACACTCTTACCAACATACTGCCCATCACTCTCACTATCACACACTCTTACCAACATACTGCCCATCACTCTCACTATCACACACTCTTACCAGCATACTACCCATCACTCTCACTATCACACACTCTTACCAACATACTGCCCATCACTCTCACTATCACACACTCTTACCAACAGACTACCCATCACTCTCACTATCACACACTCTTACCAACATACTACCCATCCCTCATGTTATCCCACACTCTTACCAACATACTCCCCATCACTCTCACACACTCTTACCAACATACTACCCATCACTCTCACTATCACACACTCTTACCAACATACTACCCATCCCTCATGTTATCACACACTCTTACCAACATACTGCCATCACTCTCACTGTCACACTCTCTTACCAACATACTACCCATCCCTCATGTTATCACACACTCTTACCAACATGCTACCCATCACTCTCACTATCACACACTCTTACCAACATACTGCCCATCACTCTCACTATCACACACTCTTACCAACATACTACCCATCACTCTCACTATCACACACTCTTACCAACATACTGCCCATCACTCTCACTATCACACACTCTTACCAACAGACTACCCATCACTCTCACTATCACACACTCTTACCAACATACTACCCATCCCTCATGTTATCACACACTCTTACCAACATACTCCCCATCACTCTCACTATCACACACTCTTACCAACATACTACCCATCACTCTCACTATCACACACTCTTACCAACATACTGCCCATCACTCTCACTATCACACACTCTTACCAACATACTGCCCATCCCTCATGTTATCACACACTCTTACCAACATACTACCCAGCACTCTCACTATCACACACTCTTACCAACATACTACCCATCCCTCATGTTACCACACACTCTTACCAACATACTGCCCTTCAATCTCACTATCACACACTCTTACCAACATACTGCCCATCACTCTCACTATCACACACTCTTACCAACATACTGCCCATCACTCTCACTATCACACACTCTTACCAACATACTGCCCATCACTCTCACTATCACACACTCTTACCAACATACTACCCATCACTCTCACTATCACACACTCTTACCAACATACTACCTATCACTCTCACTATCACACACTCTTACCAACATACTGCCCATCACTCTCACTATCACACACTCGTACCAACATACTGCCCATCACTCTCACTATCACACACTCTTACCAACATACTGCCCATCACTCTCACTATCACACACTCTTACCAACAGACTACCCATCACTCTCACTATCACACACTCTTACCAACATACTACCCATCCCTCATGTTATCACACACTCTTACCAACATACTCCCCATCACTCTCACTATCACTCACTCTTACCCACATACTACCCATCACTCTCACTATCACACACTCTTACCAACATACTGCCCATCACTCTCACTATCACACACTCTTACCAACATACTTCCCTTCACTCTCACTATCACACACTCTTACCAACATACTGCCCATCCCTCTCACTATCACACACTCTTACTAACATACTCCCCATCCGTCATGTTATCACACACTCTTACCAACATACTACCCATCCCTCATGTTATCACATACTCTTACCAACATACTGCCCATCCCTCTCACTATCACACACTCTTACCAACATACTCCCCATCACTCTCACTATCACACACTCTTACGGACATACTACCCATCCCTCATGTTATCACACTCTCTTACCAACATACTGCCCATCCCTCTCACTATCACACACTTTTACCAACATAATGCCCATCACTCTCACTATCACACACTCTTACCAACATTCTGCCCATCACTCTCACTATCACACACTCTTACCAACAGACTACCCATCACTCTCACTATCACACACTCTTACCAACATACTACCCATCCCTCATGTTATCACAGACTCTTACCAACATACTCCCCATCACTCTCACTATCACACACTCTTACCAACATACTACCCATCACTCTCACTATCACACTCTCTTACCAACATACTACCCATCCCTCATGTTATCACACACTCTTACCAACATACTGCCATCACTCTCACTATCACACTCTCTTACCAACATACTACCCATCCCTCATGTTATCACACACTCTTACCAACATACTACCCATCACTCTCACTATCACACACTCTTACCAACATACTCCCCATCACTCTCACTATCACACACTCTTACCAACATAATACCCATCACTCTCACTATCACACACTCATACCAACATAATACCCATCACTCTCACTATCACACACTCTTACCAACATACTGCCCATCCCCCATTTTATCACACACCTTTTCCAACGAATTCTCCATCACTTACTCTTCTACTCTCTCACAAACACTCAAACACACAAACACTCCTCCACACACACTCTCCTCCACAGACTCTCCTTACTACTCTGGTGAAGATAAGGTTTTCCATCCTTCATCTTGACTCCTTTACTCTGCCTTCCCACTCTCTTTCTGTTTTACTCTCTTCCATCTTTACTTTTCGCTTAGTTATCCTCTCATTCTCAACCCGTTGTCTGTATATTCTTGGATACGCACTTGGCCTAATTCTTTCTCATATAATTTGTCGTCATACACCACACCTGTGTTTTCACACATGTTGCGTATCACTTAACAACTCACTCAATATCTATCTATCGGAAACACTTACTCACTCGCCCATACACTCATACTCACTCACTCGCCCATACACTCTTTCATACACACACACACACACTTTCTCTTTCTCTATGTACAGTATCTATACATATTTATCTATTTATCTATCCATCCATCCATCCATCCATCACATATACTCACGTTGTGCTGTGGTGGTCGTGAAGATCTTTGAGTTGATATATATATATACAGTATATATATATATATATACATATATATATATATATATATATATATATATATATATATACCGGTACGTATATATATATTTGTTTTTCTTTTTTTTTTTTTTTTTGTATATCAGGTCCGATCCCATTTGTTATCGATGTTTTCCACAGTTTCCGAAGTGACTATATTATCGTCATTATCATCATCATATTCGTCGTAAATTACAGCATCTGGTGTAGACTCTATTTTATTTCCAGCTGACGGTAAATTGTCATGTCCCAAGCGTTTATTACTCGGCTATTACGAGGAATGTGTGACTAAATGTGTTGTTAAGTTCTATCAATCTATCTATTGCCGGACGCCTTACTCCCCTTAATGAGGGTGGCCATACACAGAAGTTAAGTTAACAGTGGCTGTTTGTTTGGTCTATTAATTAATTTATTCATGTATGTTTTGAGTTTCCTCCCTAGACCTCCATCAAGCTTAGCAAAACACCCCCTAGACCCTCCTTCAAGATAGATTTGTACATTTTTCGGTAGAAAAATATCCCGGCCAAAGGCCAATTCCTCCTCAAATTACAGACTCGCTACGCTCGCCAGGAAAAAATCGACACCTAAATGGCACGAAGGGTCCTAATATTGACAAAGAAATGGGGTGAAAGGTCATAAAATCCCCAAACTAATAGAACCAACTTCATAAAATCTCAAAACTAATGGGGCTAAACATTAGGGAGAAGGGGGTCCAGAAAAACGGTAAGTCTCCCCTTCATAATGAAAACTTGACATTAAGGGGATATTTTAAATTGTTTAGTGTATTATTTATTTATGTACCTGCTAGGGCTAGGATTGGAACCATACAGGCAGGAGGTCCAGTCACCTTTACCACCACGTAGGTTAAGGGGGGGTCACCGGTTTGTTTTTATCTTTCTCTCCTTTTCTCTCTTTCCCTGGCTTGTATCCATTCGTCCCCATTCAGCCAACTGTTTTAAGATGTGTATCCCCATCCAGGCATCGATTTCTTCCTGGCGAGCGATAGCGACCCAGCATTGTATGGAGAAATCTAGCTTCGCCGGAGACATTTTTCGATAGAAAAATGTACAAATTTAGCTTGCTGTCAAAACAAAAATATAAAAATGCTGGCTCGCTACCGCTCGCCAGGAAAATATTGACACCTGGATGTGGGTAAACGTCTTAAAACAGTAGGCTGAATGGGGCCGAATGGATACAAGCCAAAGAGAGAGGGAGAGAAAGAGAAAAAAGCGAGTTGGGCTCCCTTAAAAGGAGGAGTCTGATGCTTCTACCCATATTCCTCCCCAACCTCAACTTGGGTGGGGGACGCACAGTTGTTTTAATTGAAATCTGGCTCCCCTAATCATAACAAGTTGTTTATTTGAATACAAATATTACTGTTAGAGCTAGGATCCGAACCATACAGGCAGGAGGTCCAGTCACCTATACCACCACGGAGGTTAAAAGGAGGAATCTGATACTTCTATCTGTGTTCGAAACATACTGATCGGCCTATATTTTCCTAATCCAGCTTTATTTCTCTTCTTGTAATTTGCAGTTATGTTATGTGTGCTATCTTCCAATCGTCTGGTATTTGACTGCTGTTAAGGAAATGTTTAAATATTATTGTCAAGGGTTTAGTTAAGTCATTCCATCCTTCCTTGATATTTGCGGATACAAACCATCAGGTCCAGGCGACTTATTCCTCTTTAATTTTCCTAATAGTCATTTGATTTGTATTTCTGTTATTTCAATTGGTATCCACTGCAGGGACACTTTTCCTCACAGAATTTGGTAACTCATCTTAACCCTTTCAAGCTCCAATATGCGTTTCTGCTCTGTTTTCGGGCTACTATTAGACGATTGTATTCAGTTAAGTAACGGTATACGGAAGTCAGAGGGTTGATTAAGATAGTATTTACCCTTTTAATACCCACAGATCCTTCCTAAGCTGCATAAAATCGTCTAATGATAGCCAAACGCGTCAGAGCTTCAAGGGGTTAAGATTCCCTGGTAAATCGACCTGTCTATTGCCGGACACCTTACTCCCCTTTATGAGGGGGGCCATACATAAAATGCCCCCAAGTAAATCTATCCCCTCTTGGAAGGACAACCCGTGCCAGTATAGTTAAGGGGGGTCACCGGCTTTTGTTTGTATCTTTCTCTCCTTTCCTCTCTTTCCCTGGCTTGTATCCATTTGGCCCCATTCAGCCAACTGTTTTAAGACGTTTATCCCCATCCAGGTGTCGATTTCTTCCTGGCGAGCGACAGCGAGCCAGCATTGTATGGAGAAATCCGGCTTCGCCGGAGAAATTTTTCTATCGAAAAATGTACAAATTTAGCTTGCTGTCAAAACAAAAATATATATATGCTGGCTCGCTACCGCTCGCCAGAAAAACATTGACAACTGGATGGGGGTAAACGTCTTAAGACAGTAGGCTGAATTGGGCCGAATGGATACAAGCCAAAGAGAGAGGGAGAGAAAGATAACAAAAAAGTAGGTGACCCCCCATAAATGCCCCTTTCCCACTGGTGAGACAAGTCACGATTTTCGTCGCCGACACCAATAAATTGGTATATTCGTGACATGTCTCAACACCTCTCATGAACAATCGTTTGACTCTCAAGGCCACTCAAGGCCTCGCAAGGGCCTTCGCAAATATTCGCACAATTCAAAATTTTGGACGAGGACTCACGAGGATTGGTTACCCTCGCAAGCATCGTCGAGCATCGTCGAAGGGATCTGCGAGGGTATCTGCGATCATCTGCGACATCGGCGAGACATCGCGGAGGGTTTCGCTTAAAAAAAACTTTGCAACGCTGCATGGATGCTCACCGATGCTCTGCTCGCCGATGCTCTCAGATGTTCCGAGAACATCGACGATGCCAAAGAGCACCTTCGGCGAGGTGGGAGAGAAAGAAAAAAAAAACGAGGAGGGAGAGAAAGAGAAAACAGCGAGGTGGGCTCAATGTTTACGTTATGGCTTAGCCTAATTGAGCCCACCTCGCTGTTTTCTCTTTCTCTCCCTCCTCGTTTTTTTTCTCTCTGTCCCTCTCTCTTTGCCTATAATCCGTTCGGCCCCGTTCAACCTACTGTTTTAAGACATTTACCCCCTTCCAGGTTTCAATATTTTCCTGGTGAGCGGTAGCGAGCCAGCATATATATATTTTTGTTTTTGGTTCGTTTTTCTGGTCCCCTTTCTTCCTCATGGTTAACCCCATTAGTTTTCATATTTGGGGGATGCTGGGGGGAAGGTAGAAGGGTAATTGACTTGTGTTACAAATATGAAGCCGATTGGTGAGGTAGTTTCGCCACCACGGATTTTCCTTTTTTTCCTTTTCTTCGTACGGATACGCTGGAAGTGGGTTGTGGGATGGAGGTGGGGGTGTGGTGGGGGGACGACAGAAGGGTAGGGGACTTGTCACACAAATGTGGAACCGATTGGTTCAGTCGTTTCGCTGCCACATATTTTCCTTTTTTTTCTTTGTGAGGCGACCGATAGTCAGCGAGTGGGGTCGGGGGAGGGAGTTGTGTTGGTGGTGGCAAGAAGCCAGAAGGGTAAGGTACATGTGGTAGAAATATGAAAGCCATAGGTGCAGTCGTTTCGCTGCTACGATGTTTTTTCGGCGAGTCCGTATATATACGGACATGGCACTGGGCGTGACAAGACCCTAGTCCGTATATATACGGACCTGGCACTCTGGGGGTTTTAAGACATTTACCCCCATCCAGGTTTCAATACGCCGAACCATCGCTTGAATCTCCGAAGACGTCGCAGAACATAGGCGAGTTTTCTTTCATCCTCGCATGATTTCGCAAGATATTTTTGAAAATGTGACATGCCTCGCAGTGGTCATCGGCGAAACATCGCTCACTTCGCCGATAACGTCGCAGAAGGTCGGCGATTGCGTCGCCGACATCGGCGACATCTTCGCTGAGTATAATTTGTCATCTGTTTGTCACGGTCAAAATCGTGAACGTCGCACGTATTCTTGCAAATTTGACAAAACTAACATCGGCGACGAAAATCGTGACTTGTCTCACCAGTGGGAAAGGGGCATAAGGACTTACATACAGGATTAACCACTCAACTTAGGGTCCGTCTGACTCCGAAGCCCTCTATGTATCTCTTTAGGAATATTTTTCTACAGTGATGTGCAACTAGTCCATCCACTAATATGTTTCACCCTTGGGTAGGCAGTACGAATTTGTGTAAGGCTTACTCCCCTAGGACCAATTCTCTTTCTAATTTACATCAGCGACATAGATGAGGGTCTCACCTGTACAATCTCAAAATTTGCTGACGATACAAAAATTGCAAATAGCGTACTCTCAAAAGAACAAGTTGACGATATGCAACACAATCTAGATAAATTGTCATGTTGGGCCCAAATTTGGCAAATGAGTTTCAATGGGATAAATGTAAAGTACTACATATCGGATACCTAAATGAGAAAGCAAACTATTCGATGAATGGCACTCAGCTTAAGAATGTAAACAGAAACCGATCTGGGAGTAACAATATCGAGTAACCTAAAACCGAGTCAACAATGTTCAGAAGTTGTTAAAAGAAGGCAAACAAAATAATTGGCTTTATAGGCAGGTCATTTGAGCATAAATCCAAAGAAGTTATCCTAACCCTTTACAATTCCTTAGTCCGCCCTCTTCTGGAATACTGCTTCAATCCTGGTGCCCTTATTACCAAAAAGATATAAACAAGCTAGAACGAGTTCAACAGAGTTACCAAAATTATACCTAGCCTAAACAACAAACCATACGAGGAGCGTCTTAGAGAATTAAATCTATTTCCTTTAACCCAGCGCAGATTAAGAGGTGACTTAATTCAAGTGTTCAAAATCATCAAAGGCATCGACAATATGAACTGTAGTAAGTACTTCACTATCGACCAATCTAATTACACGCGGGGAAACGGTTGCAAAATTATTGGTAAATCTTTTAACTCACACGAATCTAAGAATTTCTTTTTCAATCGAGTTGTCAACTTGTGGAATGGGCTTCCCCGAGAGTTATAGACTGCAGCGCCGTTGATTCATTTAAACTCCGCTTAGACAAATATCTCCCATCAAACCTGCGACTGACTACGTTTGTAAATGAATAACTTTATTTTATCCCCCCCTCAGTTACTAACCCATCTGTCCCCTACTAACTTCCTAATCCTGCCACGGACATTAGTTCCAGGGCAGTAGTTCCCTTTCCAATGTTCCCTTACCCACTCTAAACCACTGTTTGGACACTTGATCCTCAGTGTTTTGGAGGACAAGCAGCCTAGAAGGGTCACTAGAGCTGTTGTTGCTTGATTTCCTTTGTACTCCTTTGTACGGGTTGCCGACCAAGGCTGACAAATCCCTTCCTTATAAGGTTGGCTCCCCTAGATGTCTTGTTAACCTGGACTAACGAGTATTTTCCCTGGTGAATACTTTGCTAAAATAGCATGCCAGCACATCAGCTTTATCCTTATCATTGTTTGTTTTGGTTGGTTTGTCTTGGTTTGAAAACATGTATACGAAAGTGTCTTTTCGGTTTCACTACATTGACACAACATATACAGTAGTTAGGAAAATACAAACTGTTTAAGGATATATTTCACTTAATGGGATGTTCATTCTGGATCCCCTTCTCCCTCATGTTTAGCCCATTAGTTTTGAGATCTTAAGACGTTCGCCCCATTAGTTGGCAATGACCTTTGGACCCATTTTGTATCTATCTATCTATCTATCTATATATATCTGTATCTATCTATCTATCTTTATTCATCTATCTATCTATCTCCCTCTCTCACTGTCAAATGGTCGTATCTCTCCTTATACCACTGGCCAAGGAGAAGGTTTTCTTCCTCTTTCACTTCTGTTTTGCCTTATTTATTTCTTATGTACTTTTTTTTCGTTCTTATATATATATATATATATATATATATATATATTCGGTTATAATTACACATCCCACCAGCACACATACTGGACATGCACACACTGTACACACGCACATACACACACACACACTACCCATCCAATATACAGGTCCCCTTACACTCACTCTCCCTCCCACTGTCTTTACCCGCAACACTCTCTTACACACACCTACACACACACTACCCATCCAACATACTCTCCCACACAGTCTTACACGCACTCTACCCACACACACCCACTCTCCCACACACTCTACCAGGACCCTCTCTATGTCTCGTATCTCTCCTTATATCACCAACCAAGGAGAGAGTGTTTTTTACCCTCCTCGTTTACTACCCTTCTCTATCTTTTCTCTTTTCCTCCTTTCCTCCCACTTCTTTCTTTTTCTATCCTTCTTTGACTGTCACCAGCACTGACTTTCCTAAATTCTTTGACTATCTAAACTCTAAAGTGGAAAAACCCATCAACCTATCCGGCGGTCCCTGAAATCTCTGTCTTAGAATAGTTCAATATTCACCATCGTCAATGGCTCTCATCTCATTTCGCTGACCAACCTGGTGAACAAGCCTACTTCTACTACTGGTGATGGGCTGGTCTATCAGAGTGAGACCTGAGCGATCTCTGCCATACCCATAGCTTACTCTGACTGTTCCTTTTACTTATATATTTTCTAGATCTCGAGTGACGGCGTCTCTTCCGTGGATTGACCTCCCAATCTACCAAGATTGGAAGCTAAAGCGTCACATTTTTCCTTTGCCCCTCAACTTTCTCTTCATAATTGCTGAGGGGCACAGGGCCCTGGGTGGGGCTTTGGTTTCCCGGGCGTTTACGCACCCTCTCAGCCCCCCGCCATGGAGTGGCTTCGGTCACCCAGGCTTTATTGTGGTCGGCAGGGAGGGTTCTGTGGGGTCGCTCGTTTATGGCCTTGGCCTTACTCGGGGCCTTGGGGCTGTTCGGCCAGGCAGCTTGGGGAACAACAACAACAACAACAACAAGCCTACTTCTGTTTTACCCCAAATGACCTAGAGCAGTCCAGCACCTTCCTCGTATCCCTGACCGCCTCGGAGATCAGACATCTTTGACTTATTTTAACCTCAAATCCTTCTGACTTCACTAAGCCTCTTCTCTCCATTGGGCTCCCTTTATCTCTGTCAGCTGTCCTATCTCTTCAGTAAGGTCACCCGATCCTCCCAGCCAGAGGCGCTTGTGGCTCTTTGGCGTTGCCAACTGGGAGGCTCCTCAGCAGTACTTCTTTGATTTCCCATGGAATGTATTTGTTTCCGTGGACGGGGACACTCGGACGGTACTGAATGCATTACCGAGGTAATCATCTTGGGCATGGAGACATACTTTCCATTATCTTTCTCTGAGTTTAATGCAAAAACGTCTTGGTTTACTTACGCTTGTTCTACTGCTGTTCGTAATAAGGAGGAAGCATTCAAACTATACTGTCACCTTCAAACTTACAAATCTCATACTTCCTATATTTCTGCCCGGAATCAAGCCCAATTTGTTCTTCAACTTGCCAAAAAAGCTTTCTGGCATCTAGCTAAAAAACCTCTCCAACAATTATACTTCCACATCTTTCCCTCCTCTTTTCCTCTCTGTCGGTAACACCCTCACCTCTTCCTCTGACAAAGCTGAACTCTTCGCTCAAACTTTTGCTTAAAATTTAACCTTGGATGATTCTGGTGCTATTCCTCCCTCTCCATCCACCTCTCTCTTATTTGTGCCTAATATCCTAATATATTCCAAGGATGTACTTTCTGCCCTCTCTGGACTTAACCCGTCCAATACCAGCGACGGCTGGGAGCCGTCAGTAATGTACTTTCCTTGTAACTGCCTGTATCAGGCTGTGCCTGGTTCCACGACCGCTTGAGCACTGCTCTCGATATGGCAACACTTCTCAGCTTATATCCAACCCTTTGAAGGCTGGGAGAGCCAGTCTTCCTTCATCTCTTGAGGTGGAAGGTTGTTCTATCTTGCCATTTTGGCCACATTGCTTGGGACTTGGGGGGACTTTTATTACTGTATCCTCCGGTACAGTAGGGGTTAAAACTAAGAAGGTGTATGGACCGGATGGTGTTCCTCCTGTTGTACTAAGAAACTGTTCTTCCATCCTTACTCCCTGCCTAGGCAACCTCTTTCGTCTGTCTTTCCTCTAACATTTTAACCTCTTTCTGGAAGTTTGCTCTCATTCAACCTATTCCAAAGATGGGTGCACCTCAACCCTCCAACTATCATCCAATTGCTCTCATATCTTGCATCTTCTACGTTATTTAATCTATTCTTAATTCAAAATTTCTCAAGCATTTGTCTTCCCATAATCTATTTCAGATCGCCAGTTTGGCTTCCTCTTGGGCGCTATACTGGTGATCTAGTTTATCATCTTAGTAACTCTAGGTCATCCTCCTTTTGGGACTTCGATGAGACATTTTCTTTTGCAACAAAAATATTGAAAGCCTTCGGTAGAGTCTGGCACAAATATATAATTTCTAAACTAGCCTCCTTAGGTAACAATCCCTCCTTCTGTGCCTTTATATTTCTTTTCTGGCCGTTCCATCGCTGCAGCATTTATGGATGGCCACCGCACACTTCCTCAACCTAGCAACTCTGATGCTCCTCAGGGTTCTGTCTTGTCTCTTTCTAATATTAATTTATGATCTCAATTGTACCTTGTCTTATCCACTTGTATGCAGATGACTCTACTTTAATCTATTCAGCTAGTTTTCCACAACGACCTATCATGCAATTACTCGAAAATTCACATGATGAGGCCATAGCCTGTCTATCTTCTAATATATCAACTATTTCCGATTGGGTCAGAGAGAATCTTGTTACCTTCAGTGCTTCCAAAACCCAACTTCTCTATCTATCTATCCATCATAATCTTCCACATGACTATCTCTTACTCTTCAACTATGCACAAATCAACCCTTCAATTTTCTCTCAATATTCTTGGTGCATATTTTTCTTCTGACCTTTCTTGGAAAGATCATACTACCTGAAATAAACACCATATGAGGAGGAGCACTTTATTGACAACATTTTACAGATAGCTTCTTCAGGTCACTGAAGAAGCTATCTGTGAAACGTTGTCAATAAAGTGCTCCTCCTCATATAGTGTGTATTTCCATTCTGTCAACTTTCCAAGTTATTTCAACATCATACTACCTCTCTTGCTGAAACAGCTTCCCAGAAGTTAGGTGTGCTCAACCGGCTCTGTGGGTTTTTCACCCCCACACAGCTTCTTGCTCTGTACAGGGCACTGTGCGCCCATGTATCGAGTAATGTTCGTATATATGAGGAGGTTCAACCCATACTGCACTTTTCGAAAGAGTAGAGTCATAAGCATTTTGTCTGATACATTCACTTCATCTTAATAATTCCCTGCAATGTTTCAATGTTGCATTTCTCTCACTCTTCTACCGCTATAACATATAATCAATGTTCTTCAGAGTTTTCTCAGCGCATACCTCCTCCCTAACGGAGAGTGGTGGGCAACCTGCCTTTCAGCTTCAACACATTCCCACCGATATTCTGTCCGACTCTCTAACCCAAGAGTGAACCAATTTTCCCAGTATTTCTTCTACTCAACAAATGAGCTCGGAACTCTCTCCCTTAATCTGTCTTTCCCTCATCCTATGCTGCAAGTTCCGTGTATCCAGACATTTTTACTCTAACGCACCTTGAATTTAGGTATCTTTCACTCTTTCAACTTGGGGGGTGCCCTTGTTACAGGCAGCTTTGCCTTGTGTCTCCACCATACACATAGATAAAAGATACCCCCCCAAAAAAATAATAAAATAAAAAATATATATATATACCGGTAATATAAGAACTATAAACTTATGTGAATAAAGACAGACATAATGAGAGTAAAAAAGATTGTGGGTAGAAACAGAAGGAGTGTCAACAAGTAGGACAGTAACCGTGAGGTAGGAAGGGTTAACCTCTCCGCCGCCCCCTGATAGAAACGACGCTGACATGGTGGAGGGCTGAGAGAGAGAGAGTACAAAGTACAAAGGAGTACAAAGGAGTACAAAGGAAATCAAGCAACAACATATCTAGTGACCCTTCTAGCTTGCTTGTCCTCCAAAACACTGAGGATCAAGTGTCCAAACAGTGGTTTAGAGTGGGTAAGGGAACATTGGAAAGGGAATTATTGCCCTGGAACTAATGTCCGTGGCAGGATTAGGAAGTTAGTAGGGGACAGATGGGTTAGTAACTGAGGGGGGGATAAAATAAAGTTATTCATTTACAAACGCAGTCAGTCGCGGGTTTGAAGCGAGATATTTGTCTAGGCGGAGTTTAAATGAATCAACGGTGATGCAGTCTATAACGTTTCGGGGAAGCCCATTCCACAAGTTCACACTCTCTAGGAGTGTGAGTAACAGAACTGCTGATGTTATCTTAAAACTTTACTTGTCATTAGTGAGACCCCATATGGATTATGCTGTCCAATTTTGGTGTCCTTATTACAGAATGGACATAGATTCATTGGAGAGAGTACAGCGTAGAATGACAAAAATGATCCATAATATTAGAAATCTTCCGTATGAAGAAAGGTTGAAGAAATTAGGTTTACATTCGTTAGAGAGACGCAGAGTTAGAGGGGATATGATAGAGGTGTTCAAGTGGGTTAGTGGGATTAACAAAGGGGACATGACAAATGTACTAAAGCTCAGTGATAGCGAAAGAACTCGTACCAATGGTTTCAAATTAGATAAATTTCGTTTCAGAAAAGATATAGGCAAATATTGGTTTGGTAACAGAGTTGTAGATGGGTGGAATGGACTACCAAGTGCTATAGTGGGATCTAAAACTGTAGGGAGCTTTAAGATAAAATTGGATAAGCATATGGACGAGAAGGGTTGGGTGTGAAGGGGGATCAGCCGGGTTGGGCCAATCAGCGCTCTGCAGACCCCCATAATCCTGCGTTAATCTCTAACCGTTTTGGTAGGATGATCCTCAGGGTATCAGAATGTTGAGCCTATAATTGGGCTTTGTAATTGATTTGGGGTTGTGTGGGACAGGGATCTGCCTTGCTTAGGCCAATCGGCTTTCTGCAGACTCCCATTTTCTTATGTTCTTATGTTCTTATTGAAGAAGAAATTCTTAGATTCTTGTGAGTTAAAAGATTTACCAATAATTTTGCAACAGTTTCCCCGCGTGTAATTAGATTGGTCGATAGTGAAGTACTTACTACAGTTCATATTGTCGATGCCTTTGATGATTTTTTAAACACTTGAATTAAGTCACCTCTTAATCTGCGCTGGGTTAAAGGAAATAGATTTAATTCTTTAAGACGCTCTTCGTATGGTTTGTTCTTTAGGCTAGGTATAATTTTGGTAACTCTACGTTGAACTCGTTCTAGCTTGTTTATATCTTTTTGGTAATAAGGGCACCAGGATTGAACGCAGTATTCCAGAAGAGGGCGGACTAAGGAATTGTAAAAGGTTAGGATAACTTCTTTGGATTTATGCTCAAATGACCTGCCTATAAAGCCAATTATTTTGTTTGCCTTCTTAACAACTTCTGAACATTGTTGACTCGGTTTTAGGTTACTCGATATTGTTACTCCCAAATCGGTTTCTCTGTTTACATTCTTAAGCTGAGTGCCATTCATCGAATAGTTTGCTTTCTCATTTAGGTATCCGATATGTAGTACTTTACATTTATCCGCATTGAAACTCATTTGCCAAATTTGGGCCCAACATGACAATTTATCTAGATTGTGTTGCATATCGTCAACTTGTTCTTTTGAGAGTACGCTATTTGCAATTTTTGTATCGTCAGCAAATTTTGAGATTGTACATGTGAGGCCCTCATCTATGTCGTTGATGTAAATTAGAAAGAGAATTGGTCCTAGTACCGATCCCTGGGGTACCCCGCTACTTACATTGGTCCATTTAGATGCCTTTCCGTTTATGGCTACTCTTTGCTTTCTGTCGCTGAGCCAATTTTCTATCCATTTCAACACACCGTCTTGTATTCCATGCACTTTTAGTTTTAGCAGTAAACGTTTGTGGGGAACTTTGTCAAAGGCCTTTTGAAAATCAAGGTATATAATATCTACAGCTTTACTCTCATCGTAGAGGTTGAGGATATCGTGGAAGAAGTCTTAAGAGGTTTGTTAAACAGGAACGTTTTTTACGAAAGCCGTGTTGAGTATCTTTAAGTATGTTATTTTCCTCTAAGTGATTTACGAGTCTGTCTCGTATGACCGTTTCTAGCATTTTACATACAACTGAGGTTAAGCTAATTGGACGATAGTTACTGGGTAGGGATTTGCTGCCTTTTTTGAATATCGGTGTTACGTTGGCTAGCTTCCACTGATCAAGCATAGTTCCAGACTGCAAGGATTTATTGAATAGTAATGTCAGTGGTTAGGAGAGCTCATCCTTAGCTTCCTTTAGAACTCTAGGCGAGATTGTATCAGGTCCAGGCGTTTTATTTACCTTGAGTTTATCTAAACAATTCAATACTTCTCTCTCTGTAACGGTGATATTGCTTAGAACATCTGAATTATCAATCTGAATCGGCGATGGTGTAGGGATATCACTGAGGTCTTCTGTTGTAAAAACTGATGCAAAGAAGGTATTGAGGGCATTACTCATTTGTACTTCGTCTTTGGTGTATTCTCCATTTTCATCGACTAACGGTCCAACAGTTGAAGTAACTACTTTTTTCTTTCTGATATAACTATAGAATTCTTTCGGGTTTGTTTTACTTTGATTCGCAATATGTAACTCTAAGGTATTTTTACTTTGCTTAATTAACTTTTTGGCTTTGCGTCGTAGCTCTACAAATTTCACCCGTTCTTCGTCATTTTGTGAGGATTTTAATCTATCATTAGCAAATTTTTTAGCAAGCAGGCAGTTTGAAATATCTTTATTCCACCATTTGGGCTTATTATTATGGCCTGGACGCCGTATTTTGGATGGTATGCAGTCTTGCACTGCTTTTAGGTAAGTGGTTTCGAATAACTTCCAAGATGTATTTATGTCGTTATTGTTAATTAAAAAGCTCCAGTCAGTTTCTTTAAACATAGCTCTAAGTTTATGGAAGTTTGCTTTCTTGAAATTAGGGACTTTTTCGATGCTACTATTTGGTTCGTTACTAGTAAACTTTAAAGTGAAAGTTATCGTACGATGGTCGCTGTGAGTGAGTGAGAGTGAGAGAGTGCGGGGAGTGAGAGTGAGTGAGGGGGAGAGAGAGAGAGTGAGTGAGACGGGGGAAGGGTGAGGAGTTGAGTGAGTGAGTGTGATGATTAGAGCCAGCAGGTAATGGAACGGAAAATATACACTGTACCCTAACATATTAATGGCGAGATTATAGACACCAATCGAACAAGGCAATACCCAAGGGAGGCATCATAGGCATGTGATAAGAGTTGCTAGAACTCCAGTTTCATTTGTCTGGCTTCCCTCACTGCTTCTGTTTGTGTCTCACCTACACACAGGGAGTAATATAGCCAACTCTCACAAACACCTCTTCCTCCTATTAATTTCACTACATTAAACAAGCACACCACTCTTCTTTCCAATACTGTACACACAAAATCAACTTTGGGGAAGATATTTGTTACAGGCAGCTTTGCCTTTTGTCTCCTTCATACATATAGGAAAAACAAAACATATTATCGCAAGTGGGAAGAGGGGGTAGGTATTGGAAGACCGACCTATGGGACCCATTCATCCAAATATAATCCCTACTCCCAAACAAGAGGGATTTGAACCAACAACTCAATCAGTAACTTCAATCACAAAGATATTACTATTCTACGTAAGCCAGAGGAATGTGTGTAATAATGTACAATCAATCGACGATTTGCGAGTTTCAGGCTATAAGGAATTTATAGGTATAGCCATCAATATATAGGTGAATTAACAACTAAAGCACGGTTGTGTTGCATTTATAAATACATAAAAAACGAATTATTCAAACTTTCTATCCAGCAACTACCTACTGTGCATTACTATTGCATTTATGTTATATATCGATGCTTACGGCTTCAACTCCATAATAGCCTGAAACTCGCCAGCTGTCAATTTGTATGTATTATAACAGTGTATAGAACACTACAAAACAGTATGTGAGACTGTGGTAAGAGTAGAGGATGGAAGAGTTAAAAGAAGATCTATAAATTTGTATTCAACTCTTTAAAAAAATTATGGAATATAGAGAAGAGGAGTGAAGAAAAACTGGTGTAGTGAACGTGAAGGAGGATAAAACACCTCTCCGTGGCCGGTGATATAAGGAGATATACGAGGCCTGATAGAGTGTGTGGGAGAAAGAGAGAGAGAGTCACATTGTGTGTGTGTGTGTGTGTGAGAGGGTGTGTAGTGAAGGTGAGGGAGGATAAAACACCTCTCCGTGGCCGGTGATATAAGGAGAGATACGAGGCCTGGTAGAGTGTGTGGGAGAAAGAGAGAGAGAGTCACATTGTGTGTGTGTGTGTGTGAGAGGGTGTGTAGTGAAGGTGAGGGAGGGTAAAACACCTCTCCGTGGCCGGTGATATAAGGAGAGATACGAGGCCTGGTAGAGTGTGTGGGAGAAAGAGAGAGAGAGTCACATTGTGTGTGTGTGTGTGTGAGAGGGTGTGTAGTGAAGGTGAGGGAGGGTAAAACACCTCTCCGTGGCCGGTGATATAAGGAGAGATACGAGGCCTGGTAGAGTGTGTGGGAGAAAGAGAGAGAGAGTAACATTGTGTGTGTGTCTGTGTGTGAGAGGGTGTGTAGTGAAGGTGAGGGAGGGTAAAACACCTCTCCGTGGCCGGTGATATAAGGAGAGATACGAGGCCTGGTAGAGTGTGTGGGAGAAAGAGAGAGAGAGTCACATTGTGTGTGTGTGTGTGTGAGAGGGTGTGTAGTGAAGGTGAGGGAGGGTAAAACACCTCTCCGTGGCCGGTGATATAAGGAGAGATACGAGGCCTGGTAGAGTGTGTGGGAGAAAGAGAGAGAGAGTCACATTGTGTGTGTGTGTGTGAGAGGGTGTGTAGTGAAGGTGAGGGAGGGTAAAACACCTCTCCGTGGCCGGTGATATAAGGAGATATACGAGGCCTGGTAGAGTGTGTGGGAGAAAGAGAGAGAGAGTCACATTGTGTGTGTATGTGTGTGAGAGGGTGTGTAGTGAAGGTGAGGGAGGGTAAAACACCTCTCCGTGGCCGCTGATATAAAGAGAGATACGAGGTCTGGTAGAGTGTGTGGGAGAGTGTGTGTGTAGTGAAGGTGAGGGAGAGTAAAACACCTCTCCATGGCCGGTGATATAAAGAGAGATACGAGGCCTGGTAGAGTGTGTGGGAGAGTGAGAGAGAGAGAGTGTGTGTGTGTGTGTGTGTGTGTAGTGAAGTCGAGATAGAAAAGGAGAGAAAGATTTAAAAAAATGCCGGTGACCCCCCTTAAGCAATGTACATAACTTAAACAATTACATAAACAACTTAACCAATGACGTAAACAATGCATTCAACTTAAACAAATACGTAGGCATGTAAACAACTTAAGCAATGTAAACAACTTTAAAAATACCATAAACAACTTAACCAATGGCGTAAGCAATGCAAACAACTTAAACAATGACATAAACAACGTAACCAATGGCGTAAACAACGATAAACAACATAAACAATGACACAGATATACACACTGTATGCGTTTGTTGCCGGAGACAATCAAGCTTATTATGCTTCTTTATACTTCTTTATTTGTTGTGAGTGAAAACATTAGCTCCAACCTGTCTGTGCATTTGCCTGATTATATTTACACTATTTGATCCGTGGGCTGGCTTTTTGGACATCTTCTGTTTCACTCCATTAGAGATTTTAAAACGTTTCACCCCTTTAATTTGCTGACAATAAGACGCTCCACTCCAGTCAGGTGCCAATTTTGTTTTCTGAGCGAGCGATAGCAAGCCTCTAGCTAAGACAAAATTGGCCTTCAACCGATATATTATTATATCGAAAAATGTTCCCATTTAGGTTGAAGGTCGTCTGGGTGGGCATTTTTTAACTTTGAAGGAAATCTGGGTAGACGTTTTTGCAACTCAAACTTGTATACAATTACATTTATTTCCATGATGTAATTGTTGGTACTCGAACCAGTGTCCATGAGGTAAGTGTACAATTAAAAGCTTCCCAGTGTATGCCGGAAGTGCTTAAATGGCCGGGTTATATATACCTGGGGCGAGAGAGAGTGAGACTGTGAGAGTGAGAGAGACAGAGAGAAAGAGAGAGAGACAGACAGACAGACAGACACAGACAGACAGGCATAGAGAAAGAGTTGCATAGATGCACAGACTGTACAGACCTTGTGATCACTACTAGACAGTCCTAACTTAATTCTAACATGGGATTTGCTACAAATAGGATGGTAAAGACAGCAAAGCAAAATGCTCTCTCCCCACCCACCACTTACTCTGACCTTGGGTCGGCATGAAATTTAGTTGGGAAAACAAGGCCCCCAGCAGAATGAGAAAATTTCTACTAGGAAATTCATAGTAAAGAATGAAGTTGAGAAATACTGTACTGCATACTACTGATACTTAACCTAACATTTATTTATAATTTTCTTAGTAAGAGAGTGTGTGTGTGTGTGTGTGTGTGTGTGTGAGTGAGAGTGAGAGAGAGAACGTTAAGGAGGAGTGTGAAAGAAAGATGAAGGTCTGAGCATGAAAGTTACGTCCACAAGGTAGGAAAAGAATGAGAGAGAGAGAGAGAGTGAGAGGGAGAAAGAGAAGAGGGCGGGATTTGTATGCAATTTGGAAATTTTACTATAATCTGATCATAACATATATACATACATACATACATATACAGACGTACAAGTTTAAAGACCGTTTTGTCCACATACGATGTGGTTACAGTTGCACGTCCTAAATGGCGGCTTTCCAGGCAGCCCTGTCAAGGGCTGCCTCTGTTGTCAAGTTCTTTATTTTGAAATCGGACCGGAGTACCCGAACCCTGGGAACCCACGTTATTCTAGGTCCACCCCTACGCGTAGCTCCCCCCATGTTCACAATCCAACATTTCTTCACCTAGTTCTGATCATCCATTCTTTCCACATGTCCAAACCAACCAAGTCGGCTTGTGCGCATCACTTCACTGACACTTCTAATGCCCAGACGCCTTCTCAATTCCTCGCTTGATACCCTGTCCCTGAGATTTACCCCACACATCCATCTCACCCCATTCTCTTCTCATTCCGTTCCATTCTATTGATATCCTCCGCTTTAACCGGCCACGTCTCCGAGGCATAGGTCATCGCAGTCCTAACACACGAGGTATACACCTTCCCTTTAAGGTGGGGTGGGAGCCCTCTCATGGTCAGGAGTGGCAACAGCTCTCTAAATTTTTCCCAGCCACTTCTGACTCTAGCATACTTAAATACATATGATATGAATATTAAGAATAATCTGATTTTTGCATACATACGCACACATACATGCATGCATACATACATACATACATACATACATGCATGCATACATGCATGCATACATACATACATACATGCATGCATGCATATATGCATTCATACATGCATGCATGCATACATGCATTCATACATACATGCATACATACATACATACATGCATGCATAAATACATACATACACACATACATACATGCATGCATGCATACATACATTCATACATACATACATACATACATATAGTTTTTTAGAATAAGTCATCATTTATCCACCACCCATAATGCGATCCCTGCCACAAATACCCTGCTCACACAGCCAACACCCAAGACCAGAGACTATAGTAATATATACGGTACACTCACTTTTCTTCTTCATTCTGTTCAACTTGCCAGATCATTCTATTATTACTTATTACCTACTCCATACAAATTTCTTTGTGGTATGAGCCTAGCCTTTTCTTGAATATATCTGTTAAGATAATGACCATTGCTTTATTAAGGAGTGAATTCCACTCACTAATTATACTGTGGGTGAAGAAATGTTTTGTTACATCTAGTTTGGATTTCTTGCCTATAAATTGTAACTTGTTTTCTTTTGTAGAACTCTCTTTGGCTCTCTTAAATAGATTATCAGGGTTTATGTTAATGTTTTGTTATATAATCTTAAAACACTCTTATTAGTTGTCTGTTTTTTAAGTGAAAAGAGATCTCGTTCGCTTAATCTTTTGCTGTATGTTTTTTTTTTCTTCGTGACGAGGTCAATTTAGTTGCTCTTTGCTGCACAGATTCCAGTTGCTCAGTGTCTTTTATGAGGATGAGAGACCAGAACTGTACAGCATACTCCAGGTGCGGTCTCACTATACTTTTGTTATATAATGGTAGCATTATGTCTTTGCTGTGATAATGAAAATTTCTCCTGATGAACCCTGGTGCTCTGTTTCCTTTGTTAGTTGTTGCCGTGTATTGGTTTGAAGATATTAGGTTTTCATTTATAAGTTCGCTTATGTCTGTTACCTCTGCTACACTATTGTTTTGTATCTGGATCCTTTTTGTAATGTCTGACATTTATTTACATTAACCCCTTCCTTACCAATGATATATTTTGTGTTATTCCAGCTATATTTAGACGATTTTATGCAGCATAGGAGGAAACCGTGGTACTTAAAATGGATAATCGATATAGTTTGATGTCTTTTAATTGCTACACGTCCTCCCTAAGCTGGATAAAATCGTCTAATAATATCCAGGTTATAACGAAAAGGACAACTAGGTACTAAAGGGGTTAAAGGGCTTTTGACAATTCTCTGACCATTCCGTGATTTCATTTAGGTCTGTTTGGAAAATGATTCTATCACTTTCTGAATTTGTCGCAGTTCCCATCTTGGTGCCATTCGCCAATTTGGAAACTATATTATTTATACCATTGTCTAGCGAGAACAAAATTGGTCCCAATACTGAGCCCTGAGGGACTCCAAATGAGTTCATGTTGATTTTACACTATAAATAATTACTCTTTGCTTTCTTTCATTAACCCAGTTTATAATTCAATCTTAAATTTTGCTCTGAATTCCTAAGCCCTCGAATTTCTATAGCAATTGCTGGTGTAGGACCTTGTTCAATGCTTTCTGAAAGTTTAATTACACCAGGTTGAAACTTTTGGTGATATAATTTACTTTGAATAGACCGTCATACAATTCTATTGCGTTCGTTAGGTATGATCTTTTTGCTTTGAATTCGTGTTGACTATTAGTGATAAGATTGATCTTCTTTGTGTATAATACGATTTCATCCTTTATGATTTATCCTAATGTTTTTCCAATTACGGAAGGTAAGCTAATGGGCCTGTAATTGTTCAGTAGTTTTGTGTCACCTTTATTAAATATTGGTGTTATATTCGCTGTCTTCCAGCGGGTGGGTAAATGTCCTTGTTGGTGGGACATATTTAATATTATGGTTATTTTTCAGCAACTTCATTTTTGACCAACTTTAGAATTTTAGGGACGAACAAGTCTGGACCAGGACTTTTCTTTTCCTTCGAGAAATATATTTTCTCATGACATCTGATTAAGTGATTTAAAAATTGTGCATGTTACATTATTACCTTGTTACATGCCCAAGTTGCTAGCAATGTTAATAACAGACTTGAAATATTAATTAAGGGTAGAAACTATAGTTCTGCTATGTGTTTACAATTCACCTTAACTACTGCATATTGAGAAAGAGAGAGAGAGAGAGAGAGTCAGACAGACAGACAGACAGACAGACAGACAGACTAACACACATACATACATAAGACCTAAAGCCCCAGGTGTGAATTAATGTAGTTGCAAATTAAGTCAGTCCGTTAAGGTGTAGTGAAGAAGCTGGTTCGTCTCATTTACTGTACACTGCTCCATTGTTGTTTATGTACATCAACAAGTATTATGAGAGAGAGAGAGAGTGTGTGTGTGGGTATGAGAGAGTGAGAGTGAGAGAGAAAAAAATATAGACACACATACATACATACATGAAGATCAAAATCCCCATGTTAGTTAATGTAGTTGCAAATTAAGTCAGACCATTAACCCACAGAACCCCAGGGACGCATAACGTGCGTCGCCTATGTTATGTAACCCACAGTACCAGCGACGCAATGGTTGCGTCCGCCATAATTACTCGTGTCCTATGGCACCTAGAGGGTTCAGGTTTGTATGGGAACTGCTTTAGGATCCTATGGAACAATACCGATGGTTGGCAACTCCCCAAGTCCAGCCGTGTACGTGTGGGCGCACGCGGGAATGATTTTCCAGTATTTTGCCTACTGATCACCCCATGTTAATTGTGACTTTCCCCCACCCCCCCAGTACCCCCAAATGACCTAGGTGAGCGGTTTTATGTTGCTTTTCCATCATTACTAACCCATCCCATGTGTTGTCAGGGAAAACAAATGACAAGTGGCTGGGCCTGGAATTTATTTTTATATTAAATCAGCTGGAGTCCTGTGGGTTAAGGTGTAGTGAGGAAGCTGGTTTGTCTCATTTACCATATGCCGCTCCATTGTTGTTTACGTACATCAACTAGTATCATGACACCCAGAAGAGAGGGAGAGAGAGAGAGCCTGTTACATAGCTACGGTTGTGGACGGCCATCACTCACTTCTTAAACTTATCAATTCCGGTGTTCCTCAAGGTTCTGTCCTATCTCCAGTTATAAATTTGCTTAATATTCATTAATCATCTCCTTAACTGTACCTCTAGTCCTATCCACTCATCTGCTGATGACTCTGCCTTACACTATTCAACTAGCTTTCCTAAACGACCCACCATGCAGTTACTCCAAAACTCATGTGATGAAGCCATAGCACTAGTACACCTATCTTTTGATCATAATTGTTTTCCAAATGGGGCAAAAATATCCTTGTTGTAATTCCAATACTTCCAAAACCCAATTTTTCCATCCACCTATGAGTCAGAATCTTCTACACGACTATCCTTACTCTTCAAACAATACACAAATTAACCATTATGTCTTCTCTCAATATTATTTGCGTTTCTTTTTCATCTGACCTTTCTTGGAAAAAATATATTACCTATCTATCTATCTATCTATTGCCTGACGCCGTGATCCCCGAAGGGGTGGCCACGAACGAACCGCCCCCATGCACCTCTGTCCCCAGTCTGTCGATGCCCCTCCCCCCAACCAGCACCGCCTTCGTTCATGTAGTTCCTCACTCCATCCTTCCACCTCATATTCGGTCTACCTCTCCCCCTCTGTCCCTCCACCTCGCTCTCGTACACCCTCTTAGTCATTCTCTCGCTTTCCATACGTTCCATATGGCCGAACCATCTCAAGTTGTTCCTTTTCACACTTTCCAGCACATCTACCTCCACACCACACCTCCTTCTTACTTCCTCATTAGTCTGGCTATCCCTCCATGTAACTCCGCACGCACTCCTTAAGTAATTCATTTCCACTGCTCTCACTCTTGGTCTGAGTCTCTCAACCAACGTCCATGCTTCGCTTCCGTAAGTCAGTGTCGGGATTACCACACTGTCATGCAAGGACTTCTTCACTTCCATACTGACCACCCTATTTCTTGTTACTGCTTTTAGCGTTCCTACAACCCTCTTATTATATATATTACCACTCTTGTTAAAACAGTTTCCCAGAAGTTAGGTCTGCTCAACCATCTCTGTGGGTTGTTCACCCCTGTACAGCTTCTTGTTCTGTACTGGGGTAGTATGCGCCCATGTATCAAGTACTGTTAGCTTGTGTGGGGAGGTTCCATCCATATCACACTTCTCGTAAGGGTGGAGTAAAAAGCATTTTGCCTCATCAACTCGCCTCCGCTTACTAATTATCTATTATCTACCTCTACACGCCACAATGTTACATCTCTCTCTCTCTCTCTCTCTCTCTCTCTCTCTCTCTCTCTTCTACCAATAGTATAAGAATCAGCGTCCTTCGGACTTTTCTCGGTATAGTGTATACTTTCTCCCTTCCGGAGATTAAGTGGCACCCGCTTATCAACACACTCCCACCACTATTCTGTCCAACTGTCTAACCTAAGAGTGATCCGATGTTCCCAGTCTTTCTTCCACTCAATAAGTGACTCTTGAACTCTCTCCCTAGATCTGTCTTTCCCTTATCCTATGATTCAAATTGCATCAAGCTCCGTGTGTCCAGACACTTCATATCCAACGTACCTTGAATTTGGCTGTCTTTTCATGTTTGTTTGATGTGGTTGTGGTGGAGGGTGCACTCGTAACAGACAGCTTTGATATTTGTACCCCTCTTAAACATAAAAAGAATATTAAAGAAAGCAAGCACAGAGGTAGGTGTGCTAATGACCTAATGTACCTGTAAATTAAGTGAGGCCGTTAAGGTGTAATGAGGAGGGTAGTTTATCACACGTGCAGGGCGGCCATTGTAAGTTATAAATCAACCAACCTTATGACCTCAGGGAAGAAGAACAACAAAGATGAGAGCAGCTTTTTACTCTCTTAAAAGTCGTATAACAGCTTTTCACCCTCTTAAAACTCACCCAAGTACTTCCTTATGGGGCCAACTGAGAGAGTCATGACTTCTGCAGCCTCGTATGCTAAATGCATGCAAACAACTATGTAGGCTTTGATGCAGTAGGTTCTTTTTAATTCATAACATACAGAGTAATTGCGAAAAGGAGTTGCCATAGGAAATTTCCATATTATATATTATATAAATATCAACTCTGAGAGTGGTATTCGATCCCTTTAAAGTTTATGTTGTGCACCACAAATCGGCCTGTCAGTCGTTTTCCATCCAGAAACTCCTCCTAGACCGTTCATTGGATGTTCATCAAATTCCCCAGGTATATTAATTTGGTCAGTGCAAAGGTCATTCGAATTGTATTGTTTTCAATTTCAATTAAAAGTTAAGGTCAAAGGTCAAGGTTTAAATAATGTTAATATATCATATTTTAAAATTTATACTCAAATTTCTTAATTTTCACTGTACAAGTTACTTGTTACATTGATATTACATTGACCATATTTAACAATAATATTCTAAAGGATAAGGTCAAAGGTCAAAGATGAAAATGAGATTGTTACCAATATTTGTTGTACTAACTGTTAGCTTCTCACTAGGCTTATCATGTACTACATTCTGAATACCTCGGCCAAGGTCATAATGTATTGTCACCAAATTGTGCAAGCAAATTAGGTTGGCCAATGTAACGATCATCCAAATATATATATATATATATATATATATATTTACTCAAAGGTCAAAGGTCAATATAATGTTCTTACTATTATCGTATACTATCTGTTAGATTCATTCATGGCCATGACGTCTGGCAATAGATACATAGGTAGAATAAAGTCAAGTAAATATAATTAAAGTAAATGAGTTAAGTAAATTAATATAGTGAGATAAATATGTACATTATATTACTTAGGTAAAGTAAATAAGTAAAGCATAATAAAATAAAGTTAATAAGTAGAGTAAATTACCAAAGTATATTAGATAAGTAAACTAAGTGAATTAAATATTATTATGTTCTCTCCACCAACCAACTTTACTCCTAAACTCGATTAATGAAATTAACAAACACATGTGGCAGTCCGGGGATTCGAACCTAGGATGCTCACACCAAAAATCAACACACTTATGCATTGCACCACGAAGACAGTAAATTCTATAATACCTTTGCAATGGCTTAATACTGCGTCTTACTTTGAATCATATTTCGTTAAACTATCGACACAATAATTGTGCTATCTTAGTTGACAAAACACGAAGGTTAGGTAAGAATATATATTTATATTAATTGTCAATACTGTTAAAAGTTATAAGGGTGTGTGTAGGGCAATCTGGTGTGTATGTGTGTGTGTAGCGATCTGGTTTGTGTGTGTACCCGTAGGTATGTAGCCTATATACAGTACAGTATGTGAGTGTTTGTGTGTGTGTGTGGGGGGGGGGGGGGGGTTGAATATGTTTATGTGCGTTTTTTGTATAGCATGTGAGTGTTTAGATTTGTGTGTGAGTAGATATCTGTGTGTGAGTTTTAGTATGTTTCCGTAGATGTGTGTGTATGCGTGTGTCTATCTGTGTGTGGATGGGTGTGCGTGTGTAAGTCAGTGTCCTTGTGTGTGAGCGGAGGAAGCATACATAAATATATAAATAATCCAACCATGTTTATTTTCGTTTCCCAGTTTCAGCCTTTGCGATCACCAAAACATAAGTGAGCAAAATACACCTGCTGCAGCCCAGCAATGAATTTCCGACTCATGGGATTTAACTCTAACCTGTAAAATATTTGGGGGTATAAAAAGAGAATGGAAAAGGTTAATTTGGTATATTCTTGTGTTATATGGGTTTATTAATTACTACCAATATAAAGTGTTTGGAGATATGAAATGAGTATGGAAAAGATATTTATGATCATTGGGTGCAATGATCGTCATTTACCTTTTTCTCCTTGTATTATATGGGTTTATTACTACCAATATAAAGCATTTTGGGGTATAAATAGCGTATGATAAAAATATATATAAGATCATTGGGTATATTGATTATCTTACATACCTTTCTCTCCTTGTGTTATGTGGGTTTAGTACTACCAATAGAAGGTATTTGGGGTTTTATAATAAGGCATGACAAGGGCATCTAAGATCATTGGGTATATTGATCGTGATTTAGCTTTCTACCCTTGTATTATATGGATTTATTACTACCGATATGCTATTGAATGGGTAGATTATATGGACACTTTAATTACTCTTTTATTATTTAGGGGGTAGCTACTTTGTATTGATATTGTACACTCAGATGCCATAGTTTCTAGCCCACTCATAAATATTCGTGGAATTCACCTATTTCTGATAATGTAAGTATAGCTCTGGAAACGAATTTGTGAATATAATGTTGTTGTTGTTGTTGTTGTTCCCCAGGCTGCTTGGCCGAACAGCCCCAAGGTCCCGAGCAAGGCCAAGGCCACAGAGCGCCCCCACAAAACCCTCCCCGCTTACCACTAACAAAGCCCGGGTGACCGAAGCCACTCTAAGGCAGGGAGCTGAGGAGGGCGCGGAAACGTCCGGTAAACCAAAGCCCCACCCAAGGCCCTGTGCCCCTCAGCAATTATGAAGGGAAAGTTGAGGGGCAAGGGAAAAATGTGACGCTTTGGCTCCCAATCTGCCAACTTTTAGGTTGGCAGTAGGGAGGTCGATCCACGGAAAAGACGCCGTCACTTGAGATCTAGAAGATATATAAGTAAATGGAACAGTCAGAGTAAGCTATGGGTATGGCAGAGATCACTCAGCTCTCACTCTGATAGACCAGCCCATCACCAATATATATTAACTGCGAAATTATATATACCATATATTGAAAAGCAAATTCCATCACAAAATCAATCCAGAACTATATATACTATTTATTTAAAAGCAAGTTCTTTCAAAAAATCAATCCATATAGTTAAAATTGCATAATGAAAAGCTTATCGGATCCACGAATTCTTAAGAGTTGGCTAGACAGGGTTACCAAATCAAGTCCACTAGATAGTAAATATTTGCCGAAAATCGCTAGAATAAGGCCACAATCTCTATTACATGGCTCTAAAATGGCTAAAATCTCCAATATCGCTAGATTTCGTGTCGCTAGATGAAAAAAATTGCCGCTAGATCGAAGTAAATAGCTCTAAATCTAGCGAGAAAATAGCTAGATTGGAAACACTAGGGCTAGAAACTATGGCATCCAAGTGTACAGTCGAGAGCATAAATAGCGACTCACCCATTTGAACCAGTATCGAACACAAGCGAGACAATATAATGTTTTATTATAGCCTAGATGCTTCAGTACTTGGCTTCGAAGGTTCAAAGATTCGAACATGTTTAAAGGTGAATTACACAAAGATGAAAACAAAGTGAGATAAGTTATTCAGCAGAACGTTAAATGATCTAGTAATACATCATTATTGGGAATATCCTTAAATTTACCCCTAACATATAAAATAAATTGGGACAAGTTAAACGTAAATTTCTGTTGCCTGACAACTATCAGAATCTATGACGTCACAATACTGGAAGGCGGGAAATTTGCAAGACAGTCAACTACCAGACGCCGCCAGATATAAAAATGTTGAATTTTGTTTTCTTTACTGACATACTGTATACATTTACTTTATTATACACAAACCTGAGCATCCTTAATATGTTTGGGTGCATACAAAATATACATCTTACGAGGTATGCAGCTTATGTAATTCACCTTTAAGGGGAGATGGGTTGTTTTTATTTGCTAATTTATTTATCTCTTTATTATTCTATTAGTTTCCTCCCTAGACCTCCATCAAGCTTAAAAACACCCACCCAAGACCCCCCTTGAAGATAAATTTGTACATTTTTCGATAGAAAAATGTCCCGGCCGGTTTCTCTTAAATTACAGGCTCGCTATCGCTCGCCAGGAAAAAAATCAACACCTAAATGACACGAGAAGTCTAAATATTGACAAATAAATGGGGCAAAAAGTCTAAAAATCGACAAACTAATGGGCCAAACGTCATAATATCTGAAAACTAATGGGGCTAAACATGAAGAAGGGTTACCAAAAAAACGGCCAATCTCCCCTTAGCTTTATATATATGCTCCCGACTGTACTGTACACTCGGAAGCCATAATCTCTAGCCCACCCATAAAAATTTGTGGACCCCTTATGTTTGTGGACCCCTTATGTTTGTGGACCCCTTATGTTTGTGGACCCCTTATGTTTGTGGACCCCTTATGTTTGTGGACCCCTTATGTTTGTGGACCCCTTATGTTTGTGGACCCCTTATGTTTGTCTTTATGATATTATAACTATCTGGATTGGTTTTGGGATTGACCTTGCTTTTCAAATAATGGTATATATAGTTTTGTGGTTGATTTATAGACAATTATATTCATACATTCGTGTCCAGATATTTACTTCAATAACGAAAAATATGTGAAGTCCACGAATATTTATGAGTGAGCTAGAGACTATGGTATCTGACTGTACACTCGGATACCATAGTCTCTAACCCACTCCAATATTTATGAGTGAGCTAGAGACTATGGTATCTGACTGTACACTCGGATACCATAGTCTCTAACCCACTCCAATATTTATGAGTGAGCTAGAGACTATGGTATCTGACTGTACACTCGGATACCATAGTCTCTAACCCACTCCAATATATATGAGTGAGCTAGAGACTATGGTATCTGACTGTACACTCGGATACCATAGTCTCTAACCCACTCCAATATTTATGAGTGAGCTAGAGACTATGGTATCTGACTGTACACTCGGATACCATAGTCTCTAACCCACTCCAATATTTATGAGTGAGCTAGAGACTATGGTATCTGACTGTACACTCGGATACCATAGTCTATACCATAGTCTCTAACCCACTCCAATATTTATGAGTGAGCTAGAGACTATGGTATCTGACTGTACACTCGGATACCATAGTCTCTAACCCACTCCAATATTTATGAATACAATTGTCTATCTATCTATTGCCAGACGCCTTACTCCCCTTAATGGGGGTGGCCATACACAAAATGCCCACAAGCAGACCTATCCCCTGTAAGAGGGACAACCCATGCCAGTTTATTGAAGGACTTACAGGATTGACCACTCAAGTTAGGGTCCGTCTGACTCCGAGGCCTTTTATGTATTTTTTAGCACTATTTTTCTACAGTGGTGTGTGGCTAATCCATCCACTAACCTGCTTCACCCTAAGATAGCAGTACTGATTTGTATAAGGTTTACTCCCCTAGACAGGTTGCCGACCAAGGCTGACGAGTCCCATCCACCCGAAAATAAATCCAGTAGGTTATAATAGCATAAAGAAAACCATAGGGGTTCCACGAATATTTAAGAGTGAACCAGAGTGCATCCGACTGTACCTATGCACTGTAAACAAATAATAGGTTCGAAAAGGGTTAATAATGTGTCCATAATAATCTACCCATTTAAGGGGGTAGTGCTAGTTTTTTGGCCTTTATATTTATCTATATATTTATTTTTAAGGTTCCTTGCTAGACCTCCATCAAGCTTAAAAAAAAACACCCCCTAGACCCCCTTTCAAGATAAATTTGTACATTTTTCGGTAGCAAAATGTCCCGGCCGAAGGCCGGTTCCTTCTAAAATTACAGGCTCGCTATCGCTCGCCAGGAAAAAGTCAATACCTAAATGCCACGAAAGGTCTTAATATTGAAATGGGCGAAAGGTCTCAAAATTGCCAAACTAACGGAAATTACGTCTTAAAATCCCAAAAACTAATAATAGTTATGCTAAACATGAGGGAGAAGGGGGTCCAGAAAAAGCGAATACTAGCCCCTTAAGTGGACATTGGTGGTAACAAACCCGTACAATACAGTGATTTAGGAAGGTAAGTCATCATCAATATTCTCAATTATTGTATTTACCCTTTACATACCCTTAATTATTGTATTTACCCTTTACATACCCTTAATTATTGTATTTACCCTTTACATACCCTTAATTATAGTATTTACCCTTTACATACCCTTAATTATTGTATTTACCCTTTACATACTCTTAATTATTGTATTTACCCTTGACATACCCTTAATTATTGTATTTACCCTTTACATACCCTTAATTATTGTATTTACCCTTTACATACCCTTAATTATTGTATTTACCCTTTACATACCCTTAATTATTGTATTTACCCTTTACATACCCTTAATTATTGTATTTACCCTTTACATACCCTTAATTATTGTATTTACCCTTTACATACCCTTAATTATTGTATTTACCCTTTACATACCCTTAATTATTGTATTTACCCTTTACATACCCTTAATTATTGTATTTACCCTTTACATACCCTTAATTATTGTATTTACCCTTTACATACCCTTAATTATTGTATTTACCCTTTACATACCCTTAATTATTGTATTTACCCTTTACATACCCTTAATTATTGTATTTACCCTTTACATACCCTTAATTATTGTATTTACCCTTTACATACCCTTAATTATTGTATTTACCCTTTACATACCCTTAATTATGGTATTTACCCTTTACATACCCTTAATTTTCTACAGTTTGTTAACCCCTTCTATACCGGCGACGTTTTTTTTTTTTTTTACTTCTGCTTTTTTTCAGGCTACTATTAGGCGATTTTATTCAGTTTAAGAAAGGCCTCCAGTCATTTACAGGCTTCGAACTATCTCAATTAACCTTTTTTTCTACCACAGATCCTTCTTAAACTGCACAAAATCGTCTTAATATAGCTAGAACCAAATAAAAAAGACGTCGCCGGTATGGAGGGGGTTAAATATATCTAGCTTCAAATCTAAGGCATGGATACTTCATCTTTATAGACTGTAAGATGGCTACAAAAAATGACTTTTAAAACTGCACTCTAGTATTCGGTATAAATTAATTTTGTGGTGTTACTTGTCCAGTATTTAACGTATGTTCGTGACTAATTTCATCATGTACGTCAGTTATTTATCTATTAATCCAACAAGCTAAATCTATTGTTTGCTTTTGTAATGCTTCTTTGCTGCCATAGAAGCATACATCATAATGTATTATTTTCTTATAAGATTTGTTCTTCTTATTCTCTTACAATTAAATGTTTATGTTACAATGTTATATTATGTGCATATATAAGTATGTCTGTTTGTGTATGTCAGAAAGAGAGAAAGAGAGAGAGAAAGAGTGTGTGAGTGAGAGTGTGAGTGAGTACGTGAGAGGGAAATATTATGTATGTAATTCACCATGAATATGTATGCATGGGTAAGTGGATGAGAGGCCTGTGTCCGTTTACATTACATGTGTGTGTGTGTGTGTGTGGGTTGTTCACATTTGTACGTACTTCTACCCTCCCCCCCACCCCCCACGTGACTAATCCCAGCACTCGCAGCGAAAACTAAAACTCCATTAATTTTTCCCAGCTCGAAAAAAATCCGGCGTAATAAGACTTATAATGAAATCCGTATTTTTCGTTTCGTCCAGACATTAATGACGCGGGTTTTTTTTTTTTCTTTTTTTTTTCTTTTTGTTCAACCCACTGAATTTCCCTAGTCGACAGTTGGGCTCCGTGGTCTTCTCTCTCTGTATGACTTATTATTTTGTTTCAGAGGTTGAGGTGAAGGTTTTGAGTTAGCTATGAGATCGATGGGTACGCAGTGACAGCGCGTTGCCCCATTTCCTACTCATGTATTTAACCCGCGGGGATTCTTGTGTGAGTCTCCGGTCTGTAACTCCTCTCATACCTATTCTGTTTGGACATTATTTATTAATTTGTTCCATCCATGGGTTGTGTGGTCCTCCCCCCCCCCCCCCCTAGGTCTCCTCCACTCAGGGTGATGGTGGACTATAATGAGGGTAAGCATGTAACTATAGAGTTTTATATGTGTTCACAGTTCCTGTAACTAATGTCTCCAATAGTTCCTTAGAATAAATATGCTGGTTTAAAGGGAGGATGGAAGAGGGGGGGGTGTTACTTTGCTCCTTACATCTCCATCAAGCTAAAACACACACACACATACACACACACAGACAGGTAGACATATACACGCACACACAAACACACACACACCTCCCCGTGGCGTAACTGATAGCGCGTCTGCCTCACAACCAGAAGGTCCCGGGTTCGAGACCCGGGCGGGGAAGAGACATTTGGGCAAGTCTCCTAACGGTGTAGCCTCTATTTACCTAGCAGCATAAATAGGAACCTGGAATAAGTGGACGAAGTTGTGAGGTCCCATCTGGGGTTGGTGATCGGTTACAAGGTGAGATGGGTATCGTACTGGTCAACCTAAGCTACTGGTCAACCTAAGCCTTCGGGTGAGACTGGTACCGTAGTGAGAATGGTACCGTACAGATTAACCCTAAGCCTTCGTGTCCAGATGTCGCCAATTGGCTAAAATACAGACTTCACACACATCCACAGCCATTCCAACGATACTTAAACACTTAACATGCATTTCACGCAATACATTCCCAGTTAAGGAGGCGCGATAATAATGAGCTTAGCTCGCATTGCGTGGATTCCCCTTTACGAACAAGCAAGTGAATAACACACACACACATAAAATATACACGCATACAGCATAACCCCCCTCGAGATAAATGTGTAAATTTTTGGTAGAAAAGTGTTGCGGCCGAAGGACAGTTCCTCCTAAATTGCTGCTCTCTTCCGCTCGCCAGAAATAATAATCGACACTGAAACGGCACGGAAGGTCTTAAAATTGGGAAACAAATAGGTTGAAATATCCTAAAATGACCAAACTAATGAGGTGAATGTCTTAAGATTTCAAAACTAATGGGGCTAAGCATGAGGGATAAGAGAAAAATAAACTCCCCTTAATGCGTGATCCTTCCAGCAGTAGCCCATAACAAATACATACACATTATTCTAATCCTCGTTATCCCTTTGAAGATTATGACGTATTTTGACAATTTATTCTGGCTACCATTAGACGATTTTATAGAATTTAGGAAGGATTTGTGGGAATTATATAGGTAAAGACTATCTCACTTAACCCTCTGACTCCCATACACCCTTCCTAAACTGAATAAAAACGTCTAATAATAGCAAGAATACAGACAAATGTGTAATAGGATCTTCAAAGGGTTAAGTGTCCACGTCTTTTAAAACTTATGTAGGAAACTGTACCACATCCGTTTAGAAATGTTAACCCCTTGAGGATTATGACGCATTTTGACAGTTTATTCTGGCTATTATTGGACGATTTTATTCAGATTTGTTTCTATATACAAGACAATGTATGCAATAGGTGTGAATATATTGTTTTTAGTATTAATCCCTTCTGTACCGGCGATGTCGTTTAGATTATATTCTTTTTACTATTAGAAGATTTTATTCAGTAAAAATGGACCTCTAGCAATTAACAGGCTTCGAACTACCTCACTTTACCCTTTTTACTACCACATATCCTTCTTAAACTGCGGAAAATCGTATAAATATACCTAGAATAAGTAATTATAGGAGGACTTTTTTTCTACCGAAAAATGTACAAATTTATCTAAGGGGTGTTTTGTAAGCTTAAGATGGAGGTCTAGCGAGGAATCTAAAAAAATAAATATATACACAAATAAGTAGACCAATAAATTAACTCTACCCCCTTAATTAACTCTACCCCCTTAATTAACTCTACCCCCTTAATTAACTCTACCCCCTTAATTAACTCTACCCCCTTAATTAACTCTACCCCCTTAATTAACTCTACCCCCTTAATTAACTCTACCCCCTTAATTAACTCTACCCCCTTAATTAACTCTACCCCCTTAATTAACTCTACCCCCTTAATTAACTCTACCCCCTTAATTAACTCTACCCCTTAATTAACTCTACCCCCTTAATTAACTCTACCCCCTTAATTAACTCTACCCCCTTAATTAACTCTACCCCCTTAATTAACTCTACCTCTTAATTAACTCTACCCCCTTAATTAACTCTACCCCCTTAATTAACTCTACCCCCTTAATTAACTCTACCCCCTTAATTTCGTAGACCTTCATTGATTCTTTTATTTGGCACTTTATGTTTTGTTCTTGTCTTTTCCTTGGCATTTTTTTGTCTATTCATTTCCTTGGCAATTTTTGTTTTGTTTTCTTTTCCTTGTTATTTTTGCTCTTTTCTTTTCCTTGGCACTTTTCTCACCTTGATTTGTGTGCTTAATGACGAGCGGAGGGAAGTTTGTGAAAGGCGTGTAATGAATGTCGCTGGTCCTTTTGCCCGTTAGTCATTTCGCTTACCTTTTGAGTAGTTGATCTAGGCTTTTGAGGCCTGGGCTAGGTTTAGGTTGGTTGGAAGTTAGGAGAGAAAGGGTAAATTAAGGGAGGTTATTAATGTATTAATTTATTCACTTATTTAATATGTTAGTGTCCTCCCTAGACCTCCATTAAGCTTAAAAAATAACCCCAAGAATCCCCCCCCCCCCCCGAACAAGGGCATTTACTCGGTACAAAAATTTCCTCCTCTTAAAAATGCTCCTCTTAAATTAACAATATTTGCTTGTAGACTTACAGCGTCTTATCTATCTATCTATCGATATGCTCAGGCCCAATCCCCATTTTGGGGGTAGCCGACTCAAGACAGAGCAAGAACAGGGAAAACACAAAAACAACATAAAACAAAAAATAAACACAGATAAAAAACACAAACTCTCACACATCCAGGTCACCCAGGAGAAGACCCAGAGACCAGGGTTACCAAGGTCGCTCCAGCACTCCCCCGGCCCCTGACCACCCGGAGAGGTTCCGATCTCGGCAGGCAGACATGCAGCGGAGCCAAAGCCACAAGCCCTCCCACCACACTTCCAGGCACACCCTTCATATTAATCGTCTCCCCTGGCCAGGCGCCTGATGGACTATTACCTAGTCCAACTTGCGCCCGACCCCTTACTCCAAATCCAAAATATAAGCGTCTTATATTACCCATTAATTATCGATAAATCCGCTAATAATGGAGTAAAAACATAATAAAGTAAACTAGCCTATCCCTCCTGGCTGAGCGGTGGTGGGTGATATGAAACAGGTGGCAAGGCATCGGACGGAAACTGGGGAACTTCTTAAGGGGGTGCTACTCGCTTTGTTTTCTCTTTCACTCCCTCTCTCTTCGGTTGTATCCATTCGGCCCCATTCAGCCTACGGGTTTAAGACGTTTACCCCCATCCAGGTGTCAATATTTTCCTGGCGAGCGTTAGCGAGCCACCATATATGTATATTTTTGTTTTGACAGCAAGCTAAATTTGTACATTTTTCGATAGAAAAATTTCTCCGGCGAAGCCGGATTTCTTCATAAAATGCTGGCTCGCTATCACTCGCCAGGAATAAATCGAAACCTGGATGTGATAAACGTCTTAAAATAGTTGGCTGAATGGGGCCGAATGGATACAAGCCAGGGAAAGAGAGAAAAGGAGAGAGTAAAAATATAATAAAGTAAACTAGCCTATCCCTCCTGGCTGAGTGAGCGGTGGGTGATATGAAACAGATGGTGGTGAGGCATCGGACGGAAACTGGGGAACTTCTTAACCAAACCAACACTCTAATTGTTAAATTTGCTTCGCTTATATTGTATCATGCATATGATTTACTGTTATTGTGTACCAATACTAATATTCCTGTAGTTTGCTTCACAATACAAAATCTGGATGAAATTTGTTTTAAATAGGACTTCAGACGTTATCAACCCTTCTGGATTATTAAGCCAGCACACTGTAAGTCAAGAAGAACACCAGGACTAGAGCTTCTCTGCGAGAATTCCAGTCCCTTGTTGATAAAAAGATCGAGGCAATACTTTAATCCATATTATCACCAACCCACCAATTAACTTACAAATAAATATATAAATATACGATTACATTTATTCTTAATTCGATTACATTTGTAAATTGAAAATGAAACATTTAATTTAGCCCTAGAAATGCAATACATTATTGGTTGTTATAAACAATGGTAAAATGGCTGAGCCTTTTGAATAATATCTCTTAAAGGCACAGGTGATAATTAACTGTTAAACCCTAACATACGAAGAAGAAAATAATAACTAAAACTATACGTCCTGCCTGAGTGTTCGGTGATGTGATAAATATTAAAATAATAAATAATAGATAATTAATATAAATAGTAATAAAATATAATAAAATATAGAACAAAAATATAAATAATAAGAAATAACAAAAATAATAATAACAATTAAAATAAATATATATAATAAATAATAAAACTATACATGGTGCCTGAGTGTTGTGTGATATGAACCAGGTGTTGATTCATGAGGCAGAAACAGGTCAACTTCTCCGCTACACCAACACACTAATTGTTTCATTTAGCGCCTATATTTCTTTCAACACTTTATTTATTGATGGGCGTATTTATAATTATCGTTATTTATATACTTCATTTAGTGCGTATATTTCTTTCTTTAAGTTATTTATTAAAGACGTGTTCGTAATTATCTTATGTTATTTATATACTTCGTTTATTGCGTATATTTCTTTCTTTACGTAATTTATTGAAGGACGTATCCGTAATTATATTGTTATTTATATAATTCATTTAGCGCGGATAATTTTTCTGGACCCTCTGCGCCTTTGTGTTTATCTCCATTAGTTTTTATATTTTAAAAGGTTCGTCCCATTAGTTTGTTGATTTTAAGACCTTTCGTCCCACATGAACATGGAGTGTATAGAACTGTATAGACTACAATACAGTGTTACGATCCAGGTTCTCAAAGACACATGACTCTTCAACATTGGACTAGATAATGGCAAAACGCAACAACGGTAACACTAGATCCAACCCCTGCCTTAAACACTGGAAAACAAAACACCATTACCGCCCTGAGTCGTGCCTGGACAACGAGGTATCCTATGACTCGGTAACTGGTGCACACACACTAGGCTGACGCTCAATGAAACAGCCTATTCTCAAACAGTAAAAGATTACTCGATTATGTTACACAAAGAAAAGATAGTTAACGTGATTAATTAACGTTACGGTAGATACTCAAATAACTGGCACTCCTGTATTAAAGAAAGTGCAATGCTAGTCCTGCAACACCAACTGGAAACTTCTGAAATAAGTCTGATGCTGGGAAGATGTTCGTAAAGAATCTTGAACAATTATAATGCAGAATACGGGTCACAATAAATGCTAGGACATATAGTAATAATAGGCAGGCGAATAATAAAGACTGCGCAAAGGTAGTAATGCTCGACAACTAAAGAAATGCTTCGTGACACAACACAACGCAACAGCCTACTAGGGTTGTGCAACTCAACAACTACCTCGGCTCAAAAGTGCAGTGAATAATAATGTTGCATACATATAATAATGGGGGCTTATCTCTAACCAGTGTCTGCTCAGTTAATAAAGTCTAGCTGGGGTATCAAGGCAGGGCAACAATGGGTGAGCATGCGGCTCGTAGCCTAACGTTGTCCGAAGGTGGTATAATGAAGATTACGTTATATGACGGGGATGCTCTCTTGATAAATCTAGGTCTCTAGTACCTAGCTCTATCCTGGCGATCCCTCAGAAGTCAACACAAAGAGGCAGCACTATGTTGTGAGGGATAGGCTATGGCCCTCTCACACCACAGCGCTGTGCTCGCAAAGTAAACCCCCCCGAAGACAATTTAGGCTCCCACAGTACCTGTCGATGTCGTGCAGGGCTTAGCTAACACTGCACACATCGGAGACAACGACACAGTAACCTTACCCCTAGTCTAGCTTTAGATAACCAAGCAGAATCACTCAACACCTTGCCAGGGAGACATATACCGGTCTACAACCTTCCCGAGAGAGGACACATACGGAAAAGTCCGTCTCTCTAACCTCAATAAAGCATAATAACTCCTTAACCTAATACATGGAAATATCTGAGAGCTTCGCGTACAATACGACTGGTCGACGGTGAACGTCTATGCTGAAACCAGAAGGGATGTTGAGTTTAATAAAGATTAGAGAATGAGAAAGGAGAAGTCGAGAGAGAGAAATAGTATGCAAAGTCGCGAGTATGGGGGACAGAATTGCAGAGGATGTAGGTGATACGCGTGTCAGGCAAGCTCTGAGCTGGTAAAGAACATGAGGCAGCGACGGGAAGGGACTAGTTGACCACCTGGCCGCCAACGCCGTCAGCGCCCAAGCAAGCCGCGTCATAGCTCAACTCGCTGCCGGGTGTACCCCCTCACCCTCTCTCGCTCGCCTCCCACACAAGCAACATTTATATTATAGCGAATATAAAATATAAGGCATGGTCAGAGACCAAAACAAAGACCATTTCTAGACTGTCTGTGGCAACACGACAGATAAATAAAGCAGATCATTCTAGGACAACTGTAGCCTATCCCCCCATCCTGGCGAGCGCTAGCGAGCTGCAATGCTCCACGCAACCATTCTGCTAACGCCGGAGGCGTCACAACAGTGAAGCCCGGGAGAGTGGCTGATGATGGGAAACAGGTGGCCAGCCATCAGACCAATACTGGGGAACTTCTCAGCCACACAAACCATTTAGTATTATCTATTTGTTTTATTGATTTATTATATGACGAGTTAGTACTTATATTTATTAATATATATATTTTGTATTTATTTATTTGTTTATTTTGTCTTTACCTGACGAAGTTACACTTTTATATATAGTATATATTTATTGATTTACTTATGTTTCTATTTTGTATTGTTTGTTTGTATATTTACCTAACGATTTGAACTTTTATTCATGTATATATTTATTTAATTATGTATTTACATTTATTTATTTATTTATATATATATATATATATATTGTGACGCACCTCAGTGCTGTGCAACGCAACCTGATTGTACTCCTTGGTACTCGACTGTACCGCCCGTGATCTGGCTACCGTCAGCCGCAATGTATATTGAGTGTGACAACTTATAACTATGTTCTTTGTATCTCTGCAAAGGTCTCGTCATGTGCTAACCAGTGGTGGGTTTTGTTTTAAGCCATGTCGAGACCTTCCATTTAATATGTAGTATCAATAGAGAAGTTGATAGATAAGACAATGGGAGTTCAGAGAGAGAGAGTGAGTTAGGCTTCAGAGCAAGAGGGTAGCAACGCGCCGCGCTGCCGGCCGGGTGGTTGCCAGACGTATGGACTGGTTGGCAGCCTTGCCCTTATAGCTAGGCGCGATAGGGTTGGTAGTCCATTGTTGCCTGCCTGGGCTGGGCCCATGTTGTCGTACAGCACATTGCCTGGAGGCTGGCTGCGTGTTCTATGACCAGGTTGCCTAGAACCTTTGAGATTCTAACATCCCTTGCCCTCTCTCCCAACTTCTCACGGTTGCACTCTTTCTCTCTGACGACATTACTCTCATTTCATTCTTCTCTCTATTTAACACCTTACGAGCGGCCTATGCGGTTTATTTATGTGTACCGCACAGCGGGGTGTTTTTAGCCAAAATAGGGCTGTTTGCGTGATCATTTTCATGCCTAAATAAGACCCAGAACGTAAAACAAGTACCTATCCCTGAAAGGGCATAAACAGAGCTTTCGAATGACACCATAACGATCCTTGTATGATGGATAGTTTTCTTGCAATAACCGTGCAACGCGAGTGCAAAAAGCAGGTAATTCGGTACTTTCAGTACATAATTGAGTATGTAGCGAGTGAGAGAGGGAGGAGGGAGCTGAGATTTGTGTCAGTAGGTTCGCCGCGGTGGTCTGGAGCAGTCATACGCTCGCTAGTCTCCTGCCACCACTTGTCTCTCTCTCTCAGCCACATTACGTGCTGAAATTGCCACTCGAGTTATGTCGAGCGCCGCCACATAGTCCAGCTTTATTTAACTCGACTTATGTTGCTCGCCGCTAAATAAGGGTTAAATTCATAACCTTCCCTTGAGGTCCTAAAGGAGTTTCAGCACTCACCTCTCGTATTACTCTTAGGACAAGCATATATTTACATGTATTAGATTTAAGGGGTTAATGTGAACAGCGATCTTCTTGATGAGGATAGTTGGTGAACGTTCTACATGTTCACGAGTTATATGCCCCGCTCATCATCCCATTTGTGACTAGACTGGTGCCATGTGTAAGAGCCCAACCATGCCCAGGAGTTGTCTGTAGAGGGACGAGGACTTAGCCTTGATTTGCATACCGAGCCAGGAGCGAGTGTAGCACCCGAGACTACAGCTCGCTCGTAGTGCCGGTATACTAGAGTAACGTAATTTATCTGTCCTTGTGTTCTCTACAGTCTTCTCCTGGGTTCTCGCTTTCGGTGCTGGGACTCGTTGTTCCTGTGACTTGGCCTGCTAGCTAGAACACATGGGGATGATGAGTGGGATATATCTTTATTTTACAATGCATTGCAGCTCTCTTTAAGTATATATCTATAACACTTTACAATACACATTACTCACACACAAGACAACACTATTAATACTTTCATGTATCAATTAACTACACTGTCGTTTTGCTGCTGTGTCCGGAGTTCTGTTGCGTAGGGCGCATACGGACTCGGAGGGGAGACAGAGTGAGAGAAGCGAAGTAGCCTATGCGGTAGTAGGCTACCGGCGCAGTACTGTTGCCTGCAACCTTTTAGTTATTCCAAGTATAGATTCATTATTATAATAAGTGACTACTGTTTATGTTCCTCCCATGTGTATTATTAGGTATCTACTGGATCATGAACATCTTGTATGCTACATGCTAGTGCATGTTAGTAGGGGACAGTTAGTGTAGTGCACGCGCTTTCAAGTAGGCGTGTACATTTGTCATTTAGCATTTCACTGTCATACCTTTAGCCTGCTTCTATTCTACATTATTAGAGGCTTAATATTAACGTAGTTTCTTGAGTATTGCATTTCTTTAGTAATAACGTAACCTATAAATGTCTGAGGGAGTTTAGCCTCATAGCCTACCCCTGTTGTACACTTTCGCCGAGTTAAGGTACCTCGTTACCGTAGACGATAACTCTGTAGGGCGTTGGTGCTTTTGTTGTCTGGAGCATATAGTATTTGGGACTGGAATCGAGCGTGTGGTTGTCACTTAAGCCATTTCTGTCCTACGATCAAGAATCCCGAATATGTATTGCCGATCCAGCCGTAACAAAATGGCGACCTTGCACAAGATTCAGTAGTATCCTATCACATATTTTTTGGAGAACTATTCTATGCTACCTAGTAGAGCTGGCTAGAATTTTCTTGCATATTGGAGGAATTTTTATTGTGTCATTATTGTATTGGTGGACTTGCAGATTGTTTCGTTAGGTGTCTAGAGTAGAGTCATTCAAGCATCTTTAACATTTTGTGAGTCGAGACTGCAATTAGTAATAAGCACTTTTTTTGTTTATGAACAGCAATTGTATAACCAGCACTATGTCTAATGACTCATCATTTACGGGGGAGGATAACACGGTACAGCCTAGTGACCAGCAAGTACAGCAGATATTTAGGGAGGGGAGTGTTATAAGTGGAGAGAGGGATGCCCGGGCATTTTTGCAGACACCTTTGACCGAACAGCGCCTGCAGGCTATTGATTGTTACGGTCTTCGCTGTTTAGCCACAGTTTTGGGGCGGGACTGTCCTGACAGTTGGCCCAAGAAGAATTTGGTGGCATGTTTGTTGGGTGATGGCAATGGGGCGGTGGGTTGGAGTGGGGTCTTGGGGGGTTCCCTCCAAGCCTCCATTCCACTCTACCCCTGAGCTGGGCCCTCAGCCAGCGAGTCTTAGCACGATGCAGCAGGAGGGTTCTCAATGGCAAGCTGGCTTACCCTTAAACACGTCTCGGTGTGGATCCCCCATTTTGTGCTCTCCCCCCCCAGGCCTGTCTCCTGAGATGTTATTTCAGCTAGAACTAGCTAAGCTTAAGTTGCGAGAGAGTCAACAGGCTAGTATAGAACGGATTAAGCTGCAGGAAACTCAGATACAACAGGCTAGTATAGAACGCATAGAGGTTGCTAGAATCCAAGCCAATCAGGATGCAACCAGGTACCAGGCTGAAATGGATGTCGAGAAGTCTAGAGTAGAGACCACGGGGCGTCATCTCGGTGGTGGGCACCGGGTTACAGACTCACTTTCGCATTTAATTAAGTTAGTACCCGCATTTGATGAGACAGCAGTGACTGAGTTTTTTGCTCGTTTCGAAAAGAAGTGTCGTGAGTATGACTGGCCGGAGGTTAAATGGGCAGCATTAGTTTCATCACGTCTAGTGGGTAAGGGGTTGAAAGCCTACGATGCACTGTCACTGGACGAGAGTGTCGTGTATGGACTGGTGAAGGAGGCTGTGCTCCGGGCCTACGAACTGCAACCCGAAACTTATAGATTGAAGTTCCGTGGCGTGAATAAGAAGAGCGACGTCAGTTTTATGGAGCACGCACGGGACTTAACAGATGCATGTAATAACTGGTTTCGGTCCGAGCACGCAGAGTCGGCTGAGGAAATTAAGCAACTTTTCTATCTGGAACAGTTTTACAAATGTACTGGAACCGATCTAACGCTGAACATTAAGGAAAAATGTCCCAAGACAGTAGAGGAGGCTGCCAAGATGGCAGACCTCAGATTATCATTGATTCGTGGTTGCGGTGCCGCTCAGAGGGCTGAGTCAGGGCAGAAGGGGCGCTATACCCCACCCACCAGAGTTTTCGATAATAACAAATCCTATGACACACATAACCACACTAAAATCATTGCACCTAATAACACCTACAAACACAAGCCTCTCCCGTTTACTAAAGGTCAGGCCCCTTCTTCGCCCGCACAAGGGAAGAAGCCCATTGGGGATGTGAAATGTTACAAATGTCAGAAGCTAGGCCATTATTCACGTGAGTGCCCTAGTAACACTCCCGCTAAGCCGGTGTCATTGGTTCACAGTATCGGTGTGTCTCTGAAGGCTGCAGCAACTGCCCGGGGTAGGTTGTCAGCAGCTGAGGCACACGCGGTAAAGAAGCGTACGGAAGGCTCGACACCTGTCCGGGACACTTTCTGTAGCCATCGGGGACACGGGTTTGTGAGCTGGGGGAGTGAACTACGGAGGGTTGACTTGTTGAGGGATACGGGGGCTTCGCAAACTTTGTTGAGGAACTTCACAGGGAAACCGATAAATGCGGCCAGAGTTTTTGTGGTGCAGGGTATAAATGCTACGAGGTCATACCCACTTGTGAGGTTGGAGTTGAGAGTGGGAGAGGTGTGCAGGGAGCTGGATGTAGGGATCGTTGAGTGTTTGCCAGTTGAGGGCGTCGACCTTCTTCTCGGCAACGACTTTGCGGTGCCCACTTCCGGGACTCCATCCTTAGTCGTTGCCGAGAGGGCGGCCGACGTGGATGGTGAGAATCGGGAATGGGTTGGGAGGTGCCAACAGGATGAGATGGCCTGTGTGGTAACCCGATCTCGCTCTGCGGCTCCTGCACAGCCTAGCACTCAACCTCGGGGACAGTGGAGGAAGGATCAGGAGAAGGTTGCTAAGGGCAGGAAAAGGGACATTGATTCTGCTGCACTTCTCGGTGATTCGGTACTTGGACCTATAATAAACACGGGAGTTGACTCTGGCCCAGAGATGGTGTGTAACAAGGCAGAGTTGGGTAAGACTTCGCGTGAGGCAAGAGCTGTAGCGAGAGCCACTAAGGCAGTAGAGCCTACTAGCCGGGGTAATGTCTTATTACAAAACCATCTTGATGCATTGACGCCCGGGGACATTAGTGAGCAGCAGCTGCAAGACGCTAGCCTAGCTCGTTATAGCAATGGTGCCATAGAGTTGGAGGAAGATGGGGATGCGAAGCCGGGAGATTTCTTTAGGCTCAACAGGATATTGTACCGCAGATTTTTAGACCCCAAATCGAAGTGGGAGGGCGGTGCGAGGGTAGTAGACCAGGTGGTTGTTCCAAATAAGTATAGAGAGTCCTTATTGTGTCTGGCGCATGATGTGCCGGTGGCGGGTCATTTGGGGTAACAAAAACATTGGCGGCATTGGGCAGGTTTTTCTGGTGGCCTGGGGTCAAGGCTGATGTCTGTGCATGGGTGGCTGGGTGTGCGACCTGCCAGACAACGGGGAAGCCTAACCAGACAATCCCGAAGGCACCTTTGTTTCCCATACCTGTCACCGGGCCTCCGTTCAGCAAAGTTGTAGTAGATTTGGTTGGCCCTTTCCCGCCTACTAGTAGTGGCAATAAATTCCTGTTGACAATCATGGATGTGGCTACGAGATACCCGGACGCATACCCCATGAGAAACGGCTCGGCAAAGGCAGTTGTTAAAAACTTATTATTGTTCTGTTCCCGTTATGGATTTCCAGGTGAGGTGCAGTCAGACCAGGGGAGCAATTTTACATCCAAATTGTTCAAGCAAACCCTTCAGTTGCACGGTATATGTTCTGTAGTGTCGTCAGCCTACCATCCCGAGAGTCAGGGAGTCTTGGAGCGGTGGCACTCGACCCTGAAGAGTATGCTACGCTGTTACTGTGCAGAACATGACACTGATTGGGATTTGGGTCTGCCGTATGTTCTGTTCGCTGCACGTGAAGTCCCAGGAGAGAGCCGGGGGTTCAGTCCAAATCAGCTAGTCTTTGGCCATAATGTGAGAGGACCTTTAAGTATGGTGAAAGAGATCTGGGAGGGCGAAGAGAAGCTGGGGTCTGTACTTAAATATGTCCTTGAGAGCCGGGAGAGACTTATAGGTTGCATGGCAGCGGCAGGTAATAACTTGGTTAATGCACAGGCGGTCATGAAGCACCAGTATGACGCCAAGGTGAAGCTTCGGGAGTTTTCGGTGGGTCAGGAGGTAATGTTGCTTTTACCTTTGCCTGGACACCCCCTTTCTGCCAAGTTCATTGGGCCGTATGTGGTGGCTAAGAAACTGTCCGACCTTGATTATCTCGTTGCAACACCTGACCGTAGGAAAAAACATCAGTTATGTCATGTTAACCCTTATTTAGCGGCGAGCAACATAAGTCGAGTTAAATAAAGCTGGACTATGTGGCGGCGCTCGACATAACTCGAGTGGCAATTTCAGCACGTAATGTGGCTGAGAGAGAGAGACATGTGGTGGCAGGAGACTAGCGAGCGTATGACTGCTCCAGACCACCGCGGCGAACCTACTGACACAAATCTCAGCTCCCTCCTCCCTCTCTCACTCGCTACATACTCAATTATGTACTGAAAGTACCGAATTACCTGCTTTTTGCACTCGCGTTGCACGGTTATTGCAAGAAAACTATCCATCATACAAGGATCGTTATGGTGTCATTCGAAAGCTCTGTTTATGCCCTTTCAGGGATAGGTACTTGTTTTACGTTCTGGGTCTTATTTAGGCATGAAAATGATCACGTAAACAGCCCTATTTTGGCTAAAAACACCCCGCTGTGCGGTACACATAAATAAACTGCATAGGCCGCTCGTAAGGTGTTAACCTCATGAAAGAGTATGTGAGACGCCCCTCAGAGCCTCTCACTGTCCCTGTGCTGGCCTGCAGCGGCCAGGGTGGAGAAGGAGGTGGGGACAGTCATGCTGCTGAGGAGGATAGCTGGGACTGTGTCATTTCCGCGGAACAGTGGGCGGGGAATACTGAACAAGAGGCTAGGCAAGCTGTAAGTCACCTGCCTGAGCACCAGGGTGCTGCTGTCCTAGGCCTGTTCAGGTCATACCCCTCTGTTTTCGCCGAACACCCAGGTCTCACTACTCAGGTAACGCACGACGTGGACGTCGGTGATAATGTGCCCTTCAAGTCAGTGCCCTACCGTGTGCCCCCGGTAAAGTTGCCAGCTTTACGGGAGGAGTTAAAGTACATGGTTGAGAGAGGGATGATCACTGAAGGTTATGTGAAGTGGACATCACCCGTCACGTTGCAGCCAAAACCTGACGGCAAGGTGCGGTTCTGCATAGATTTTCGTAGGCTAAATGGCTTGACCACTACCAACCCTTACCCTTTGCCTCGAGTTGACGACAGCGTGGACAAGATAGGGAATGCAAAGTACCTTACTAAAATTGATCTTGTAAAAGGCTACTGGCAAGTACCCCTGTCGGACCGAGCTAAGCAAGTTTGTGGTTTTGTGGTAGATGGCAAGACCTACCAATGTAACGTAATGCCTTATGGGCTTAAGAACGCACCTGCCACGTTTCAGAACCTGATGAACGATATTTGTGACGAAATTCCTAACTGCACGGTCTACCTTGATGACGTGATAGTATATGATGACGATTTTGAAAATCACCTAAGGCACTTAGAGACCCTGTTTAGGAAGTTGCACGATGCTGGGCTGGTGGTAAACCTGAGGAAGTGCGAGTTTGTAAAGGCTACTGTGCAGTATCTTGGCTTTGTGGTCGGGTTAGGCCGGGTGTGCCCCCCCCTGAGCAAGATACAGGCTATCAATATGTTTCCCAGGCCCACCACTAAGCGCCAGGTCATGCGGTTCCTAGGTATGATAGGCTATTATAGGCGCTTCATTGATACTCTACTGTCTTAGCACCGTTAACTGATCTACTGTCGAAGTCAGTGAAGTTCTGTTGGGCTGCGGAGTGTCAGAGGGCTTTCGACCTAGTCAAGCACCTGCTGTGTACACATCCGATTTTGAGGGCCCCAGACTTCTCCAGGAGTTTTCAGCTGGCGACTGATGCCAGCGGTGTGGGTGCCGGGGCAGTGTTACTGCAGACTGATTCCGAGGGCTTGGAACAACCCAGTGAGCTTCTTTTCTCGCAAGTTTAATTCGGCACAAAGGAATTACTCGACTATAGAGAAGGAGCTTCGAAGGGCTATCGTTTTGTCGCTCAAACATTTCGAAGTTTATGTTCCAGCCTACGGCCCGGTAGTGACGATTTATACGGACCATCATCCCTTGAAATTCCTAAATCAGTTTCACAATCGGAATATGCGGTTGACCAGGTGGTCCCTAATGCTCCAAGAGTATAATCTCAACATTCAGCATATTGCCGGGAGTGAGAACGTGATAGCAGATTGTCTATCAAGGGTTGATGATCCAAGATAGTCGTGCACGGTGTGTGGGTTGAGCAGGAGTAAAATTAGGCTATCATAACGCCGTCCAAAAAGATTATAAAACAATAAAATAAACGAGAAAACTCTTTCTTTTTTTTTTTAGTTTTGTAAGTCTTTATTGTTGTAGCATGATGCATGCGATATTGTGTTTTATGTATAATTCACACTTCAGTTGTTGTGCACCTTTTGCAATTAGTGGCAGCTAAGGGTAGCAGGTCGGTTGGTTGCCTGTCAGATTTTGATAATGCTTCTAAGGTCGATTATCTAAAATCTTGGGGGGGCTGTGACGCACCCCAGTGCTGTGCAACGCAACCTGATTGTACTCCTTGGTACTCGACTGTACCGCCCGTGATCTGGCTACCGTCAGCCGCAATGTATATTGAGTGTGACAACTTATAACTATGTTCTTTGTATCTCTGCAAAGGTCTCGTCATGTGCTAACCAGTGGTGGGTTTTGTTTTAAGCCATGTCGAGACCTTCCATTTAATATGTAGTATCAATAGAGAAGTTGATAGATAAGACAATGGGAGTTCAGAGAGAGAGAGTGAGTTAGGCTTCAGAGCAAGAGGGTAGCAACGCGCCGCGCTGCCGGCCGGGTGGTTGCCAGACGTATGGACTGGTTGGCAGCCTTGCCCTTATAGCTAGGCGCGATAGGGTTGGTAGTCCATTGTTGCCTGCCTGGGCTGGGCCCATGTTGTCGTACAGCACATTGCCTGGAGGCTGGCTGCGTGTTCTATGACCAGGTTGCCTAGAACCTTTGAGATTCTAACATCCCTTGCCCTCTCTCCCAACTTCTCACGGTTGCACTCTTTCTCTCTGACGACATTACTCTCATTTCATTCTTCTCTCTATTTAAATGCATAACCTTCCCTTGAGGTCCTAAAGGAGTTTCAGCACTCACCTCTCGTATTACTCTTAGGACAAGCATATATTTACATGTATTAGATTTAAGGGGTTAATGTGAACAGCGATCTTCTTGATGAGGATAGTTGGTGAACGTTCTACATGTTCACGAGTTATATGCCCGCTCATCATCCCATTTGTGACTAGACTGGTGCCATGTGTAAGAGCCCGACCATGCCCAGGAGTTGTCTGTAGAGGGACGAGGACTTAGCCTTGATTTGCATACCGAGCCAGGAGCGAGTGTAGCACCCGAGACTACAGCTCGCTCGTAGTGCCGGTATAGTAGAGTAACGTAATTTATCTGTCCTTGTGTTCTCTACAGTCTTCTCCTGGGTTCTCGCTTTCGGTGCTGGGACTCGTTGTTCCTGTGACTTGGCCTGCTAGCTAGAACACATGGGGATGATGAGTGGGATATATCTTTATTTTACTATGCATTGCAGCTCTCTTTAAGTATATATCTATAACACTTTACAATACACATTACTCACACACAAGACAACACTATTAATACTTTCATGTATCAATTAACTGCACTGTCGTTTTGCTGCTGTGTCCGGAGTTCTGTTGCGTAGGGCGCATACGGACTCGGAGGGGAGACAGAGTGAGAGAAGCGAAGTAGCCTATGCGGTAGTAGGCTACCGGCGCAGTACTGTTGCCTGCAACCTTTTAGTTATTCCAAGTATAGATTCATTATTATAATAAGTGACTACTGTTTATGTTCCTCCCATGTGTATTATTAGGTATCTACTGGATCATGAACATCTTGTATGCTACATGCTAGTGCATGTTAGTAGGGGACAGTTAGTGTAGTGCACGCGCTTTCAATTAGGCGTGTACATTTGTCATTTAGCATTTCACTGTCATACCTTTAGCCTGCTTCTATTCTACATTATTAGAGGCTTAATATTAACGTAGTTTCTTGAGTATTGCATTTCTTTAGTAATAACGTAACCTATAAATGTCTGAGGGAGTTTAGCCTCATAGCCTACCCCTGTTGTACACTTTCGCCGAGTTAAGGTACCTCGTTACCGTAGACGATAACTCTGTAGGGCGTTGGTGCTTTTGTTGTCTGGAGCATATAGTATTTGGGACTGGAATCGAGCGTGTGGTTGTCACTTAAGCCATTTCTGTCCTACGATCAAGAATCCCGAATATGTATTGCCGATCCAGCCGTAACAATATATATATATATATATATATATATATATATATATATATATACAGTATATACAGTATATATTTATATATATATACCGGTATATATATATATATATATATATATTTATTTATAGTATCGTCCCTAGACCTCCATCCTAATACAGCATAATATTGAGGCAAGCATTTTCCCAGTTCTTGCCTGATGCCTCACCATCTGCGTATCCTCAATCCCCCTCTCCTCCAGACCCCAGGGGTTTGTTACAAGTAGTGTCTATCTATCTATCTATCTATCTATATACTCAGGCCCAATCTTCACTTTTCCTCTTTTTTTCTTTTTTTTTTCTGTATTTTTTATTTATTTTTTTTATTTTTTTTTTGGGGGGGCCGACTCAAGACAGAGCCCGCATAGGAACAACACAACCTAAAACATACACAAACAAAATACAAATTCACTCACATCTAGGTCAAGTAGTGTATGATAGCTAATTCCACCCAGCCTATTTTATTTAGGGGGAGGTAGTCGCATTTTATGGACCTCCTTCTCCTTCATGTTTTGCATATCAGTTTTGAGATTTTAAGACGTTCTTTTCGTTAGTTTGGCGATTTTGAGACCTTTCGCCCCACTTCTTTGCCAATATTAAGACATTTCGTGCCATTTAGGTCTCGACTTTTTCTTGGCTAAGCTGTATAAAATCGTCTAATGATAACCAGAAAAAGCTATCAAAATGCATCAACATCTTCAAAGGGTTCATTGTTCCAGCGAGTTTGTATGCTTAGGTTGTAAATATAAACTCCAAAAATATCTAGAGGGGAAACTCAAAAATACATTAATATATAAATATAATAGAGACCAAAGCACAAGCACTACTCTAGTAATTGACATCAATCCTATTAATTTATTATTACTAGAGATCCTTCCTAAACTGCAATAATCGTCTAATAAGTGGTCAACATATACTGTTAAAACTTCAAAATCCTCAAGGAGTTAGAATATAAATCATAATATGCTATAAAATAATATACAGACAGAATGCTATATAAAACTAAGTATGTTATGGGTATAATAAAAAGTCAGTCAGTCAGTCAGTAGCCAGTCCTTACTCCCACAAGGATTAGGGAGGATCAGCAAGAGACACGAGAAAGGAAAAAGAGGTGACAGGAGAAGAACACATATAACAGTTTGCCCACAAAGAGCAAGCACACAAGCATTCAGAAGCACCAATCACTCATCAGCTCACGAAATCAAAATATAAAATGATAACTACAGTATATGATAAGTGATATAGGGACACCATATATTAATTAGACTATATGTGTGGTGGTGAATTTCCCCAGTTACCGCCTGATGCCTCGCCACCTGTTTATTATCACCCCCCTCACCACCTCAACCACCAACCTTATTATATATTTTATTGTATTGTATTTGTTATTTATATGTTTTGTATTTGTTTAGTTGTCACCTTGGCCACCTCAACAAACTAACCTTATTTTATCTATTTATATTTGTTTTGTATTTTGTTTTATATTGTTTTGTTCATCTTTTTTTTTTATTTATTATCCTGGCCACCTCAAGAACCCACCTTATTTGATTTTATTGGTATATTTTTGGTTTTTCTGTATTTATCCTTGTTTTTGTATTTATCATCCTGGCCACCTCAAGAACGCAAATTATTTATGTTGTGTTTATTCCTTTTTCTTTTGTTATTTGTTTTACATGTTACTTATTGCCTTCAACCCAATTATTTGTCAATGTTAACACCTGTTGTGCCATTTTGGAGTTGATTTTTTCCTGGCAAGCGATAGCGAGCCTGCATTTTGGGAAGAACTGGCCTCAGGCCGGTACATTTAACCTACCGAAAAATGCACAAAATTATCTTGAAGGAGGGGGGGGGGGGTTTGGGTTTTTTTCTTCATATAATCTAACTTATTAATAGATAGCCATCATTCCTAACCTGAATATAATCGTCTAATAATCGCCAAAATATAATGAAAATGATATCCCTGGTACTGAATGATATCCCTGGTACTGAATGATATCCCTGGTACTGAATGATATCCCTGGTACTGAATGATATCCCTGGTACTGAATGGGTTAAAATGCGTCATAATCCTCAAGGAGTTAACCTTTTAACAGATTGTAACGCATGTTGACAGTTTATTCTGGCTATCAGTAGACGATGTCATACAGTTTGAGGGGAGACTTTCACCTAACAGTTTGTTTGTGGAGCACCTTCTCCCACATGTTTAACCCCATTAGTTTTGAAAATGTTAAGACGTTTGCCACATTAATTTGGCGATTTTAAGGCCTGTTGCACCATTTCTGTCAAAGTTAAGACCTGCCGTACCATGTTTGTCAATTTTTTCCTGGCGAGCGATAGCGACCCTGTAATTTAGGAGGAATCGGCCTTCAGCCATGAAAAATTTTCTACCAAAAAATGGACAAATTTATCTCGAAGGGTGATCTTGGGGGTGTTTTTTCAAGCTTGATGGAGGTCTAGGGAACAAACTAAACACCTCCCCTTGAGAAGGATGTGTGAGAATTATAAAGGTAAAGACTATCTCAATTAACCCTCTGACTTCCATATGCCCTTCCTAATCTGACTAAAATCGTCTAATGATAGCCGGAAAACAAATGCGTATTGGATCTTTAAAGGGTTAATTATCTATCAAAGGCTACAAGCTACACAACCCATTTCCTCTTTTATTTATCTGGAGTCCGAAAATATCTTCCAGCAATAAATCAATGAAGATTCTCTCTCTCTCTCTCTCTCTCTCTCTCTCTCTCTCTCTCTCTCTCTCTCTCTCTCTCTCTCTCTCTCTCAGTTATATTAATTACAGTGACTAGAAAGGAGACATTTTCAGCCCCATCCAAACTCACCACATATTTGTATTCACTTTATTTTTCATTGTTGTGTATTATGTTTTCTTCATTAATTCAGGAAACATAATTATGGCACAAATCAATGTACTTTTATTTTCACTCTTACGGCTGCCGAGAAAAATCATCTTCGACCAAAAATAGCCAAGATTTTAATGAAGTGACTGGAAGAGGGACGTAAACTGACGTCTTGTTTATTTCTCATGACGGACAATCAATTCTGTCAAGGAACCCGTCAAGAAAAAAAAAAAAAACAAATCTTGAAAACACCGCAGCAGAAAAGAAAGGCGAGATTTTAAATATCATTATTATTATTTGTTGTTTCTATATTTATATGTATGTATTTACTCAGGCCCATTCCCCACTTTTCCTTCTTTATTGTTCTTTTTGTCTACCTCCATTAAACCTGAACAAAATTTCACCCTTCGGGATGAATTAGTGCACTTTTCGGTAGAAAAATTGCCAAGCCGAAGGCTGGTTCCAACTAAATTATAGGTTGGCTAGCGCTCGCCAGGAAAACATCGGCACCTAAATGGCACGAAAGGTCTGAAAACTGACATATATGGGGTGAAAGGTCTTAGAATAGCCAAACTAATAAGGCGAACGTCTTATAATCTCAAAACTAATGGAGCTTCGCATGAGGAAAAAGGGAGTCCAGAAACAAAATAAGATAAATTATAATTATAACAAGGAATCCGTCGAGAAACGCTTCGTTGCTGCTAGTCCAGACAAAGACTGCAGCAGATAACATAAACGCTTCGTTGCTGCTAGTCCAGACAAAGACTGCAGCAGATAACATAAACGCTTCCTTGCTGCTAGTCCATACAAAGACTGCAGCAGATAACATAAACGCTTCGTTGCTGCTAGTCCATACAAAGACTGCAGCAGATAACATAAACGCTTCGTTGCTGCTAGTCCAGACAAAGACTGCAGCAGATAACATAAACGCTTCGTTGCTGCTAGTCCATACAAAGACTGCAGCAGATAACATAAACGCTTCGTTGCTGCTAGTCCATACAAAGACTGCAGCAGATAACATAAATGCTTCGTTGCTGCTAGTCCAGACAAAGACTGCAGCAGATAACATAAACGCTTCGTTGCTGCTAGTCCAGACAAAGACTGCAGCAGATAACATAAACGCTTCGTTGCTGCTAGTCCAGACAAAGACTGCAGCAGATAACATAAACGCTTCGTTGCTGCTAGTCCATACTAAGACTGCAGCAGATAACATAAACGCTTCGTTGCTGCTAGTCCATACAAAGACTGCAGCAGATAACATAAATGCTTCGTTGCTGCTAGTCCATACAAAGACTGCAGCAGATAACATAACCGCTTCGTTGCTGCTAGTCCATACAAAGACTGCCGCAGATAACATAAACGCTTCGTTGCTGCTAGTCCATACAAAGACTGCAGCAGATAACATAAACGCTTCGTTGCTGCTAGTCCATACAAAGACTGCAGCAGATAACATAAACGCTTCGTTGCTGCTAGTCCAGACAAAGACTGCAGCAGATAACATAAACGCTTCGTTGCTGCTAGTCCAGACAAAGACTGCAGCAGATAACATAAACGCTTCGTTGCTGCTAGTCCATACTAAGACTGCAGCAGATAACATAAACGCTTCGTTGCTGCTAGTCCATACAAAGACTGCAGCAGATAACATAAATGCTTCGTTGCTGCTAGTCCATACAAAGACTGCAGCAGATAACATAACCGCTTCGTTGCTGCTAGTCCATACAAAGACTGCCGCAGATAACATAAACGCTTCGTTGCTGCTAGTCCATACAAAGACTGCAGCAGATAACATAAACGCTTCGTTGCTGCTAGTCCATACAAAGACTGCAGCAGATAACATAAAGAGAAATTTAGTTTGTTAACTTTTTATTATTATTGTTATATCATTGGGAGGTGTTTGGTGTTGAGAGTAAATTTAATAAATTAAATTACATATATACTATATATATATATATATATATATATATATATATATATATATATATATATATATATATATAATATATATATTTTTATATACATGTATATATATATATATATATATATATATATATATATATATATATATATAAATAATTATATGTGTATATATATACATATGTAGTAAAACTCGCTAGGAAAATTTAAACAATGGATCACCAAGCTTTCGTCTATTCTCTCAAGACATCTTCAGGGTAATCGTATTAACCTGAAGATGTCTTGAGAGAATAGACGAAAGTTTGGTGTTCCATTGTTTCAATTTTCCTAGCGAGTTTTACTACATAATTTGATCACACGTATTTGTGATTTTACCTCCATATATATATATATATATATAAAGCTTTAAAAATACCTCCAAGACCCCCTTTCGGTATAACCATATGCATTTCTCGGCAGAAAAATGCCCTTGTTCCTAAACTGCCCGCCCGCTATCGCTCGCCAGCAAAAACGAAACAAACAAATAAAGTCGATACCTGAATGCCACGAAAGGTCTCAAACTCGGCAAACTAGTGGGTCGAATATTTTAAAATCTCAAAAATAATGGTGCTAAACATGATGTAAGAGGGAGTCCTGAATAACCACCCCCACCCACTTCCTCCTCCCCACCCCCTTCCTCCTCCCCACCCCCTTAACCCGTACAGCCCCAGCGACGCGTCTGACGCGTCGGCGATGTATGTAACGCACAGCCCCAGAGACGCGCCTTGCGCGTCACCCTAATTGCGCCGACCGTAACCTCCGGTGTAGCCACTCAAGAGGGCTCAGATTTGTATGGGAACTGTGTATGTATCCCACGCAACCGTGCCGATGGTTGAAAACTCTCAAAGTCCACGTGCGTGCGCGCGAGCGCGCAATAACCTGGTTTTTTTGGGATAATTGCCTTCAATTTTTTACTCTTATAAAATCCGTTTTCGGGGGCTCTGTAGGACCATTTTTTAAGCTTTTTGAGCGGTTTTTCGTGGTTTTTCCTTCATTCCTAACCCATTCGCTATTGTTTCTGGAATAAAACCATTTTTTGAAAACCGGCCGGGTTCTGGTGCGCAAACATTACAAAACTAGCCGTGGCTCCACGGGTTAAAGCATATTTTTCAGTCTAGTAATTGCAAGAACGAAATTCTAACTAGGATTTTTATTACTTGAATAATTTACGAGCCCTGGGAATTGTGCTAAGAGGAGATGGGTCGTTTTCTGGTCCCCCTTCTTCCTCATGTTTAGACCCATTAGTTTTCCGATTTAATGCAGTTCGGACCATTAGTTTGGCGATTTTAAAACCTTTCGCCCACTTCTTTATCAAGATAAAGACCTTTCGTGCCATTTAGGTGTCGATATTATCATAGTGAGCGATAGCAAGGCTGTAAATTCTAGGAGGAAACGGCAGGACATTATTCTACCGAAAAATTTACAAATGTATCTTGAAGGGGGGTCTAGGGGGTGTTTTTTTTAAGTTTGATGGAGGTCTAGGGAGGACAAAAAATAATAATAGAAGAACATACTATATATATAGGCAAATTAATACGCCCATCATCCCTTTAACACTTTCACGCATTTATGACGCAGAGGTTGCCAGATTAGCAATAAGAAATAGAGTTCTCTCACTCTCTTATAATTACCTCTCCAAAATTAGTTTTCTGTCCACAGCTAACTCAAAGACAACTGCATAGGTTGCAGTGGCGTAGCTAGGGGGGGGGGGGGGGGGTGCAAGGGGTACATCTGTCCCCGAGCATGTAGGGGGGCGCCAAAACGAGGTCGGAATTTAAATCTTTTTAATTATGGAATATTGAGTGAGTAGACCTGTGTTATAATATTGAGTGAGTAGACCTGTGTTATATATACTTTAATGGTCGTAAACATAAAGTAAGATGAAAATCATGAATGATGAAATGAGGTATATTCTTAAGATAATCGATGAATTATGACATTTAATTACGAAATAGAATTACAACTGTTGTAAACCATATATTATGGCATGCCCATCAGTCACAACTTACTCCAGAAAATAATATACACATTAGTTACCCTACGTATTGGCCGCAAAATATCTGTTTTCTTTTGTAACAACATATTTTGTTGGTAACATATTTTTTCTCTCTTCACGTTTTATTTATTATTGTCATTCAGGAATGTTATAATAATATAATATAAGTTTATGAGAGTTTTGATATTAATTATTACAAAAAATATAGGAGAGCATAATTATATAAATGTCATAATTTCAAGCATGAATGCAAATTAGCCTCGGCGAGTCGGCCTCGTCTGTTAACATGGCACAAGGGAAAACAGGTAGGGACGTTTTTGTTTAAATCACTCATTTATAAAGTATGTTACACATTCGGTACCCCTGATATTTATATATAACCAAGTAGGTTATCCATCAGTTTTAAGGTATCGCACCCAGTGGGGAGAGCTATGAAGAACAAGGAAATTGAGGAGTGAACTGAAATGGATTAAAACAAATCAAAATAACCTAACCTAACCTAGCCTAATGAACTTAACCTAGCCTAATGAACTTAACCTAGCCTAATGAACTTAACCTAGCCTAATGAACTTAACCTAGCCTAATGAACTTAACCTAGCCTAATGAACTTAACCTAGCCTAATGAACCTAACCTAGCCTAATGAACTTAACCTAGCCTAATGAACTTAACCTAGCCTAATGAACTTAACCTAGCCTAATGAACTTAACCTAGCCTAATGAACTTAACCTAGCCTAATGAACTTAACCTAACCTAATTAGGTAGGAAGTTGATATTTAGTGTCCAAACCAGCAAACCTAGTCAAACTAACGGAACCTAGTCACCTAGATAATCTAGATTAGGTTAGGTCCGCATAGGCCTATGTTAGGTTTAGTTAAAAATAGCAAAACCATACTGAATATTATTAGCCTAGTTATAGCGGGATATAGAGGATGAATGGAAGTAAAATAAGTTAACTAGGTATGGTATTAAAAAACAAACCACATTCTCTCTTGGCTCCAGACTCGTATAGGGTTATGAAATTCTGATAAAATATGGGGTCAAAAGTTAAAGAGAATAATTATAATAAGAGTTGCATAGGCCTATGCCTGTAAATGTAGTTTTTGAGATTCTAACTTCCAAAGGGATTGAGCCTACGGCGGCGTTAACAATGAAATATTGCATTTGGCTTTAATTAATAATGATAATTTTGTGTTTTTTTGTTTTTATTACAGTAACATATACACAAGAACATGAATGCTCACATATCTAGCCAATTTAGCCAAAAACTATTTTACTCTGAAATGCATCCGAGACTCTTAGATAAATGTTGTCCTATAATTTTCTAAGAATTAACTTCTCAGCTTTTTTAATTACTTTGCTGTATTTCCTTCTTTTCAATACACTAAGTATTATCTAAAAGCCTTGTATGTATCTCCAAACACCTACAAAATTCCAAGTTCTATATACTGTTACGACTGGGGTTTAAATATATCAGGGCTCTTATTCATTGGACTAGTAATGGCATAAATGCTACAACGCAAAGCGCTAGCTCCAACCTCTGATGTATATTCCCAGTGAACAAAGAACACAAATACTCTACAGAGTTCTATATGCAATAATAGGCTATCAAACTCTCAATAAATGTGCGTCTACTCTAGGCTTAATGTTATGTGAAAACAGGCTATTACTACCTATAACCGAAGGTGCTTGGTTATGGTATGCAAAGTAAGGTGGTAAGAGAAGTTACAGCTTACGTTACTTTAATCAATAAATGTCAGGCACTCCTGCATGAAAGAAAGTGCACTAAAGTCCTTCAACACTAACAAGGAATCTTCTTTAAATGTTAGATGCTATAAAGATGCTCGTATCGGAAATGGAACCCAAAAAGGCAGGCAGCGGAACAATGCTCGTGCAGGCTATGCACACAAAAAGGCAGAATATATATAATGCCGTCGGAGCCAAGAATATCCTAAACACAACAATAATAATAATCGCCACGACAATGCAGTATTCCTATCAACAAAAAGAGCCTAAGTCGTTTGTGTCTCAATACATCAAACTAGGCTGCGAAATGGTTGTGTAATAATAAATGAGTATGCATAAAAAGAGTAATTAGGTTAATATACTTAATGTCTACTGTGACTGATAAAGTCTAGCTAGAGTCAATGATACGAGATACTGGTGCGCATGGCATGCCGCATAGCCTAGTGCAAATCTCAAGTCTGTGCGTCAAATATTACGTTATAATGAAGGGTAGCTCTCTTGAGAAACCTTAATACCGAAGTATTAAGCGTTCTCCTGGCGTACCTCAAAGACAAACAACGAGCTTAGAACAGTGCAGAATGGTATAGGCAAAAAGCCCTCATTCGTGCATGCTCTACTCTCAATGGCACACAGACTAGAATTTACTCAATCAACTCCAGTTCTCAGGTATGTCGTGCAGCTTTTAACTAAAGCCAGCACTCATAGGAAACAATACCTTATAATATCAGACTCCTAGTCTAGCATTATCTAATCCAGCAAAACACTAATAATTAAAGGAAGCAGTACTAAACAATATGAATGCCAACCAATGCTTTGTGATCCACTTATCTTAACAACTAACATACATGGGTTATATCAGACCTTAACGCACAATACAACTGGCCAGCATGAAGCTGATTTTGCAGAGTTAACCAGAGGGGGTATAATATTAATAAAAGGTGATGAAAGATATGAAAAAAGAGAGAGGTAGGCAGAGGAAAAGATTCTCCGGTGTGGAGCGGAGGACAGGTAGCAAGGGATAAAGATGGATGCGTTCTAGAAACCAGATCTGAGGGAGAGAGTGGCGAGGAACTGTATATATACTCGCACTAGCTCGAGGCGCGTGGGAAAAAAGCGGTTACAAGTCCTCTAGCCACTAGCAAGGGAGCTAACAGCATGGTAAGGACCTCTCTCCACCAACCCCCACGAGGCAGCCAGCCGTGATGTCATCGAGTGGGACAAAAACACTGCGCGCTCCCTCTCACTCTGTTCTACTCTCTCTCTCTCTCCCAGATCCCATCATTACTAGTTAATGATAAAACATATACTTTACAATTAAATATATAAAGCCTTGACATGGGTGAAAACAAAGAGCCTTTCTGGACTGCCCATGACACAAGCTTTCATATGAAATAAAGCACACTCTAATACATAAACTGTAGCCCCATCCACTGCCCTGGCGATCCTAGCGAGTCACTGTAGGACAAGCCATGCGGTTCTAACGGAGTGGTTAACGTCACAATACCTGTAGGGTGAACTAAAATCCTCACAAATTTCCTTAAAACCTACTACGAAATAGCTAGATTTAAAACAAAATTATTGGGGGGGCTCACAACGCCCCCCCCCCTCCCCCCCCCACCCCCCCTCCAGCTAATTAGGATCGCTACGCTCGCCTCCGACCCCCACTCCTGAAGGGGGGGGGGGCTAAATTCTAGTGCTTGCCCCTAGGCGCTATATACACTAGCTACGCCCCTGATAGGTTGAAGTAACTAAGCTAAAGGTTTCTAAATACCCCTGGTGGTAACAAAGGCTTTAAAGTATCCCCAATAGGCTCAAAATCGCGTCATATTTCGGAGAGGGTTAACAGAGAAACCAGAAATTTATTTCTTACATTAGAACGGCGAAACATTCCAATCAAAGTATCTCAACTGCAAAACTGCTAAGCAATTCAATTAATCAACTTAAGGGGAGATGGGTCGTTTTTCCGGTCCTCCCTTCTTCCTCATGTTCAGTCCCATTATTTTCAGATTATATGACATTCGCCCCATTAGTTTGGCGTTTTTAATACCTTTTGCCCCATTGCTTTGCCAATACTAAGACTTATCGTGTCATTTAGGTGTCGATATTTTCCTGGCGAGCGATAGCGATCCTGTAATTAAAGAGGCATTGGCCTTCGGCTGGGACATTTTTCTATCAACAAATTTAAAAATATATCTTGAAGGAGGGTCTTGTTTTTGTTTTTGTTTTTTTTAACGTTTGATAGAGGTCTATGGAGGAAACTAAACAATGATGAAAAGATATATAAATGAGGAAATATATACGCCAATCCCCCCCTTATAACTGCTGACTGATTGAACTTAAGCCTTTCAAAATACGATGACGCATTACTTGTCTATCTTGTGTCTATTATTAAACGACTATATTTATATTATGAAGGGTATATGGAAAAGAGAGAGGGTTAATTGAGAGCCGTGGTGGTCGAGTGGGGAGCACGCTCACGTGTGAATCTGCAAGACTCGGGATCGAATCTCTGCCACGGCGGACATTTAGTGGGTGTGGTAGTACGTCCTCGCACCCAGTCAGGGAACATCCTGACGACGTATACAGACTAAACACACATAACAAAGCCACTCCAACAGCTTCCTCTCTCTCCAACACCCCTTCTCCCCTCTACACGCTTCAGAAAAATAGGAAAAGTAGAATGTAAATACGAGGTGCCGTTGTAAAGGCTTATCCCTCAATACTTCATCTGATCTGATCTGAGATAGTTTTCACCCCTACAAGTCCCACAGATTCTTCCTGAGCTAAATAAAATCGTCTAATGATAGCCAGAATATACTGTCAAGACGCGTGATAATTCTCAAGAGGGGTAACTAACTTAGCTCACGAGAGAACGCCAGCCCAGCAAAAGCCCAGATGGTAATTATTAAGGGGAGATGGGGCGTTTGTCTGGTCCCCTTTCTCCCTCGTGTTAAGCCCCATTTGTTTTGAGATTATAAGACTTTCGGCCCATTAGTTTGGCGATTTTAACACCTTTCGTCCCATTTTGTTGTCAATGTTAAGACCTTTCGTGCCTTTTAGGTGTCGATTTTTTTCCTGGCGAGCGATAGCGAGCCTGAAATTTTAAGAGGAACCGGCCTTTTCTACCGAAAAATGTACAAATCTATCTTGAAGGATGGTCTAGGGGGGGTTTTCTAATCTTGATGGAGGTCTAGCGAGGAAACTAAGAAATAAAGGAATATATAAATTAATAGACCAAAAAAACAGACCATCTGTCCTTAAACTCCCCTCCCGGGAAGACGTGCGTATTATGCGGCCCGGACCGGACTAACACCACACTTTCTCAGCCCAGGAAATTAACCCGTCGTCTGAGGAGGCTTGGGCCGGTCATCATGCCAGACAACCGGATGATCTATGGCTCCGGGGCCGGTTAGTAGTCCGGATGAGCTATAGTACAGAGGAAGAGGTGGTGGTGGAAAAGGTGCTGGGAATATTATAGCTTGGTTTATTATTGGGTTATTATTAGGTTATTATTATCATTGTCATTATCATATTATACCTATTGGGAATAATCGATTTGTCTGTCGGTTAGTTTATTTAGGGGCTAGTGCTTTTTTCTTTTCTTTTGCCCACTTATTCATTTATTTATTTAATTTAGAGTGTCCTCGTTAGATCTCCATCATGCTTAAAAAAAAAAACTCCTATACCCCCTTTCAAGATATATTTGTACATTTTTCGGTAGAAAAATTTCCCGGCCAGAGGCTGGTTCCTTCAAAGATTACAGGCTCGCTATCGCTCGCCAGGAAAAAAATCGACACCTAAACGGCACGAAAGGTCTTAATATTGACAAACAACCGGACGATCTATGGCTCCCGGGCCGGTTAGTAGTCCGGATGAGCTATAGTACACAGGAAGAGGTGGTGGTGGAAAGGTTGCTGGGAATATTTTAGGTTGGGTTATTTTCAAGGGTTCGTATTATACCTATTCAGAATATATACAGTATATACCCCTATTCGATTAATCTGTCTGTTAGTTTATTTTGTGCTTATCTATCCATCAATCAATTAATCTGTCCGTTTGCATTTATGCATTTATCTATCTACCTATCGTTGTATCTCTGTATCATGCCAGACAACCTGACGATCTATGGCTCCAGGGCAGGTACTCCGGATGAGCTATAGTGCAGAGGAAGGGGTGGGGGAATAGTTGCTGGGAACTCTCCCTAAGCTTCTGTTTTCATAAAAAGAAGTGTTAATTTGTATTGATAGTTTCCTAGAACTTCGTAATTATTATATCTGTATCAGCAAGCTGATAATCTGTCTATCTATTGCCAGATGCCGTGATCTCCGAAGGGGTGGACACGAATGAATCGCCCAAACTCACCTGTCGCCAGTCAGTCAACGCCCCTCCTCCCATCCAGCACCACTTTCACGCATATACTTCATAACTCCATCCTTCCACCTCTCTCTCAGTCTACCTCTCCCTCTCTATCCTTCCACTTCACTCTCATACAATCTCTTCATCATTCTCTCCCTTGCCATACATTCCACATGGCCGAACCATTTCAAGGTGTTCCTTTTCACACTTTCCAGCACATCTACATCTACATCTACACCACACTGCACTTGTAATGCTCCAATTGTCTGTCTACCCCTCCATGTAACTCCGCACGCACTTCTCAAGTAACTAATTTCCAACCCTCTTTCTCTTGGTTTGAGTCTCTCCAACAACGTCCGTGCTTCACTCCTGTACGTCAATGTCGGGATTACCACACTATCATGCAAGGACTTCTTTACTTCCATGCTGACCACCCTATTTCATGTAGGAACGTTAAGTTCCTACAACTCTCTTCCCCTCTCTCGCACTTCTTCATCCATACTCCCATCTTTACTCAAGACACTGCCCAAATACTTATATGAGCTGAAATTCTCTATAGCCTGAACGTTCAACCTCGCCTGACACTCCGTGTCTGCATCCCTTTCAAAGACCATAACCTTACTCTTTCCCACATTTACCTTCAGATTCTCTTTTTCACACACTGTTCCAAACATATTTACCAGACCTGCAACTCAAATTCACTATCAATTCAAGCCCATACCATGGGTGAAGGCTGGTCCTATCCAGAGTGAAGTTTGTCACCCTCTACCCTACTTTAGCCGTTTCTACCTGTCTCTTTTTCCTGGACTACTTTTCCTTCTAGGTGCTGGCAAGATCGCCCGATTGGGTGGCATGGTAAGGGGGGCTTTGGACGATGGGACCATTAGCCCGGGGGTAAAAGCATGTGGGCTGATGATCCCCTCCCCCGCTGCCCTCTCAGAAACTGATATTATCTCACTCTGTCCCCTTAGGGGGGCCGAACATCTGGATGGCTTCGGTTTACCAGACTCGGGACTGATCGGCCAGACTGTCTGGGGAATTACAACAATAACAACAACAGGTAACTTCCACTCTTTCGTTGCCTTATCAGCAGTACACCAACATCCACTGCTCTTCCTTGTATTTCTTTCATGACTCGATCAATATATATATTGAACAACAATGGGGACACCACACACCCATGCTTAAGCCCAACATTCAAATAAAAAAACTCGCTCTATTCAATCTCCACACATACTGACGCCTTTGCACCTTCATACATGCTCTGCACTGCTTTCAACAACTTGCCATCTAGCCTACTCCGTAAATTCTCAGTATTTTCCACAGACCTTCTCTATCAACTCTGTCATAGTCCTTCTCTAAGTCCATAAAGGCAGCATACAACTTTTGTCCATTGTATGTCCCTCCGTATGTTAGTCATTATACTAACGATTACACACACACATAAACACACACACATATAGATAAATAAATAGATAGATAGATAGGTAAATACATAAATAGATAGATAGATTACTATTATTGCAATATAACCTTGCCAGCCTTCGAACCCAGGATAGTAGTAACAAGGCTTGAAATGTAATATATACAGTATATAATGTATTTCCAGACAGCGATATCTAAGTAGTGATGTCTCATTATACATTAACCCATAGGCGAAACTGACCTGGTAATTGCACTTAGTATCATAATTATCAAACATTATTACTGTAATTAATACAGGACATCATAGATGTTGACACTCGACTCTCTGCGACTTCCTTTAACCAAACGTGTGCATATATATATATATATATATATATATATATATATATATATATATATATATATATATATATATATATATATATATACAGTATATATATATATATATATATATATATGTACACTGTACAGTATATATATATATATATATATATATATATATATATACAGTATATATATATAAATATATATGTTTTCTTTAATACATACGAGGTTGAAAGAAATGGCAATTTCTGCGTTGCAAATTTTATTATTCAAAGTTTCCAGGTCTCTGATGAGTTTTCGCTGGGTGGCAGGAAGTAGATGAATGAGATGAGCAAAATTCATGGTGGTACAGGGTTACATAAATGTACATGATGATACAGGATATACGACGCGTTTCACTGGACAACCAGCATTATCAAGTAAGGGTAGAATGATATAAAAGGTAAACAGGAAGGGTATAATTATAGAGGGTGGAGGATCAGAGGAGGCGAAAATCAGGGGGCAAAAGTCTCCTATTGGTGGAGGGGTATTCTAGGAGTGCAGAAGGGGGAACCGCTTCACGCAGGCGCACTGGATGCGGGATGGTGTTGGTCGGGTGGCGGGGTCAAAGCTGATTGGCTGCGTGTCGAGTGGCGTAGCCTAAGTTGTGTGGTCCGTGTGGCGCCGGCAGAAGACGAAGCTGAAGGAGGTAGCGCGGGGGGCTGCGTCAAGGGCACCGGGGGGCGAGGAGGGGCGTTAGGTCCTGTAGGGTAGTGCCTTTTGGCAGAAGGAAGGATCTGAAGGTCTAGAGTTTGGTTGTTGATGTTAGGATGTAAGGCTTGGATATATAACGTTTCGAGTATAGGTAATCTCCTAGGGTCACTTTCTTTATCGAGTATGGTGGTGTGTTTCTCTAACTCGTTGCGTGTGAGGTGGGGGTGGTTGGGGGTGAGATAGTGGTCTTTGATGGCTCCAGACAGAAGGTGAAGAGTTAACCGACGTGAAAGACGAGTCTGCGTCATGCCAATATAGGAATGAGGTCCACTGTCCTCATAATTACAGGTATGTTGGTAAATGACGTGATCGTCGGTCATCGGGCTCTTTATCTTGGTGGAAGCTTGTAAGGAGAGCCCTCACGCACTGCTCTACCTGGGCCGACACCCACCAGGAACTAGAAAGACTATCCCAAGTTTTAGTGAATAATGGATACTCCAACTCCGACATCTGCAGCACCATCAACCACCATCTTGAAAAATGGTACACCCAAAGCCCTCCCAACATTGACCCCCCAATGAAATTAAGATTTTCTACTGCAATTACATGTCCTCTGAACACAAAAATGATGAGGCCGTCTTAAAAGAAATAATCTCCAAGCATGTCCACCCAACCAACCCGGAAAACAAAATCAAATTAATAATTTATTACAAATCCCCCAAGACCTCCAACCTCGTTCTCCGCAACAAACCAGCTTCCACCAAGATAAAGAGCACGATGACCGACGATCACGTCATTTACCAACATACCTGTAATTATGAGGACTGTGGACCTCATTCCTATATTGGCATGACGCAGACTCGTCTTTCACGTCGGTTAACTCTTCACCTTCAGGCTGGAGCCATCAATGACCACTATCTCACTCCCAACCACCCCCACCTCACACGCAACGAGTTAGAGAAACACACCACCATACTCGATAAAGAAAGTGACTCTAGGAGATTACCTATACTCGAAGTGTTATATATCCAAGCCTTACATCCTAACATCAACAACCAAACTCTAGACCTTCAGATCCTTCCTTCTGCCAAAAGGCACTACCCTACAGGACCTAACGCCCCTCCTCGCCCCCCGGTGCCCTTGACGCAGCCCCCCGCGCTACCTCCTTCAGCTTCGTCTTCTGCCGGCGCCACACGGACCACACAACTTAGGCCACGCCCCTCGACACGCAGCCAATCAGCTTTGACCCCGCCACCCGACCAACACCATCCCTCATCCAGTGCGCCTGCGTGAAGCGGTTCCCCCTTTTGCACTCCTAGAATACCCCTCCACCAATAGGAGACTTTTGCCCCCTGATTTTCGCCTCCTCTGATCCTCCACCCTCTATATATACCCTTCCTGTTTACCTTTTATATCATTCTACCCTTACTTGATAATGCTGGTTGTCCAGTGAAACACGTCGTATATCCTGTATCATCATGTACATTTATGTAACCCTGTACCACCATGAATTTTGCTCATCTCATTCATCTACTTCCTGCCACCCAGCGAAAACTCATCAGAGACCTGGAAACTTTGAATAATAAAATTTCCAACGCAGAAATTGCCATTTCTTTCAACCTCATATGTATTAAAGAAAATGTATTACCTGGCTTTACTAACATAAAATATATATATATATATACATACATATATATATACAGTATATATATATAATTTATGCACATGCTATCAGGCAAGCGTATTCATATAATGAAGGGTAAGACTAGTGGTACCATGTCAAACAGCATCTTTATTTTCGGAGGGGATGGATGAGGGTCTTGGGTGACCACAAGACAGAATTCTTGTGCTAAAAAAAAAATTTGATACAAAGGGGAAAATTGGAGTACACATTTGGGAATGTGGCCCCCACTTGGTGACCGAACAGGCTGGTACAGGAAAGGGGAGGAGAGAGAGCGGCGGCTCACACCCTCTCACCACCGTCTGACAAGGCACACTGAATGTTTGTCGATCGAAGTGCCGCCCATCGACGTTTGGGCGGGAAATATCTCGAAAAAAACGTTTTTACGCATGCGCACGGTACCCATAAGGTGCCAAATAGCCTGAGCAGGGTTAAGAAGCGGGTAATGAATGTCCATGACATTTTTATATAGCAATATGCTACATAAATATTAATGCATAAAATTAATTAATGGTACATAATAGGACATTGGTTAGTTAGAAGTTTTTACTTCTTGTTCCCTGCATATTATGCCCTGTATTTTTGGCGGTGTCAATTTCTAATACCCTGTTTGAATATATATATATATATATATACATATATATATATATACAGTATATATATATATATGGCAGGAAATACAATAATGGAAACATAAGCCGAGACAAAAGCTTCGTCTTTAGCCCTTTTAATACGAGTGAACAATATTTGAATTTTGTTTTAGATAACATGAAGTGAATGTGTTCGTATTAGCTGAAGGGGTTAACTACCCAAAAAAAAAATCTACTTTCGAAACTACCAGAAGTGACCCCCATCGTATGTAAGGCAACACCTCTAACTTATATTTAATATATACCGGTAATACATAATATATGAGGTCGCCTGGGGGAGGACATACCACCCCATACTATCCCTTTCCTATATTGAGACCTGTGGGGATTAATTATATAGGGTGAAGGGTGGGGATGTTGATATACATATAATTTATATATATATATATATATATATATATATATATATATTCTGACATACGGAGCCCTGTATGTTAATTTAAGAGTTAGAATTAGAGTTGAAGGAGTGTCAAACTACCCAAGTGGTGAAGCAGACTAGCGAGCGAACCAGCGAGTGGGAAACCAGCTCGTCCGCATACCAGCAAACTTGCCTTCACACCTGCGTGCGTCATAGGGGACCCTGCAAACTACTTCGATGACCCGACGCTATGACGTATGATCGATGCCAGGAGCCCCCATTGGACCATGCACCTGCTATGCAACTCGAGGAGCTGTGATAGGGGCGCCCACCATCAGCCGCCTCCTGATTCGTTCCTACACCATCATTGTTCAGTATATAAGACCCGAGTTGTGGGCATTCAAATCAGTCTCATTTGGAGTTGGGGAAGGTGAACTTGCAGCTGGAGGAAGACGGGGTGAAGTATTATAATGGGTTTGTGACTGTCAGTCAGATAATATAAGTGTGTGTTAAGTGTGTTCGGTGTAAACACTTACGTTATGTTGGTTAGTGAGATATGTGATTGCGAATTAACGTTAACGTTAACGCTACTATTATGTGCTTAACTATTTGATTGCGAATTAACGTTAACGCTACTATTCTGTACTTAACTATTTGATTGGGAAGAATTAACGTGAACGCTATTATTATGTACTTAACTATTTTAGTTGACTAACTTGTGGACTAAAGCAACTCTTTAAGTAATTGGGTTATGATGAAAGTAATACTATTGTTTTATATTACTACTTACGAGTTATTTCATTGTCTTTTAATTAAGCTTACATTGCTTAACGGTGCTTAGTACGGTGATGCTATTGTCTCATATTAGTAATATCGCCTTAGACTAACATGGCTGTGTTAATATTATTTCTAGTGATTTCCTAAGCTGAAGAAAATTCTTTTAGCTTCAAAATATTATTTTTGCTTCTCATATTATTTGAGTGAGACCTGAATCGAATCTATGAAGCGATCCTGTAACTTAATTTACTCATAATCAAACCTCAATGTTACGTGGTTAAGAAATACATTTAACTAATTATTAAATATATATCTAACTTTTTATGTGACTTTGATATTAATCCTGATGATAATAATAATATAATACTATTAACGTAAGACAAGAACCAAGAATAATTACATTAAATATAAATAAAAGGACATTAACCCTTAATTAGCGGCGAGCAACATAAGTCGAGTTAAAAAAAGCTGGACTATGTGGCGGCGCTCGACATAACTCGAGTGGCAATTTCAGCACGTAATGTGGCTGAGAGAGAGAGACAAGTGGTGGCAGGAGACTAGCGAGCGTATGACTGCTCCAGACCACCGCGGCGAACCTACTGACACAAATCTCAGCTCCCTCCTCCCTCTCTCACTCGCTACATACTCAATTATGTACTGAAAGTACCGAATTACCTGCTTTTTGCACTCGCGTTGCACGGTTATTGCAAGAAAACTATCCATCATACAAGGATCGTTATGGTGTCATTCGAAAGCTCTGTTTATGCCCTTTCAGGGATAGGTACTTGTTTTACGTTCTGGGTCTTATTTAGGCATGAAAATGATCACGTAAACAGCCCTATTTTGGCTAAAAACACCCCGCTGTGCGGTACACATAAATAAACCGCATAGGCCGCTCGTAAGGTGTTAAGAAAACTATCTATTCATCTCAAAAAGGGTAGGAAACAGAAATATTCTTACTATAATATTTATCTTTCAAGACTTTTTATAGAATTAATAGTCCTTCTTTAGATATACTTCTTCGGTTCATAACCATAGCCTACTAAGCTTCGGTTAAATAATAATTCTTTATAAATACTACATGACTTTAATTAGTTTCAGTATTTTTCATAATTAAAGAGTATCAGTCAATAAAGGATACTAAGTCCTAAGATCCAAAAGGAAAGGAAACAACAACAGGAAATAATTGTATTAGATTTTACTTTTGTTTTGCCTTCAGCTGACTGATACCTTAATATATATCTCTGTGCTCTCTAGATTCATCAAGTTAACCACTTGAGGATCAAGATACGTAACAGAAGAGTGGCGACCTCGCCAGGATTCGTTTCATACAGTTTCACTCAGTTTCATTACTTAAAAATCAAATATTAATCATGCCTCATCTAATTAATGACGAAGATGCTCGAGTTTTCATAGAATCAGAACCCACAGCCCCTGATATTGACTGTCTGTCAAACTCCGAACCGAAAGTGCTTGCCTCACATCTCCAGTTAACTGTCTCAAACATGTCTAAAGTAGAGGTGGCTCAGACCATAAAAACCCACCTGTTCCCTGTAGAAGGCGGGGAGGGTGACGGAGCAGTTGGTGGGATCCCGAGTAAACCTAGCCAACTTGATGAACAATTGCCACCTGGTTTGACCGGTGATCAAATATTAGAACTAGCCAGAATAAAAGCAAATACCGACTTAGAACTAGCCAGAATAAATATCGAAGAAGCCAGAATAAAGACCGAACATTATGAATATCAATATCGTACGGCTCAACTAAATGTCAATACAAATGCTCCCGTAATTGCTCCCCCTCTGGGATTGACTATGACCAGTGTCATTCCACCTTTCACTGAGGATAATGTGCAGGATTTCTTTGTTTTGTTTGAGGAAGTTGCTGGAGGTATGAAGTTGACAAGAGATCAATGGCCTTTTATGTTACAAACCGGTTTGACAGGGCAGGCTCGAGCCACGTATTTGTCAGAAGTAGCAGAGGTTAGGCAGGATTATGACAATCTCAAAGAAGCTATCCTAAAAACCTATCAATTGCAGCCTGAGGCTTACAGGCAATCCTTCCGTAAAAACAAGAAGAAAGTAGAAGAAACCCATGAGGTATTTGCCAGGACCATGACTAAAACTTTCAATCATTGGGTCAAGAGTAAGAGAGTCACAAGCTACAACGATCTGAAGGAGTTGGTCCTGTTAGAAAATTTCCTATGGAAAATTGATTCTTCTGTATCCTATCATTTAAAGGGGAAAAAGGTAGATTGTCTTGCCGACGCCGCTGACATGGCTGACACATACGTGCTCAACAACAAATTTCGTGGAAAGAAGCCCTACGATAATTCTAGTTCTAATTTTAAGTATCCCAATCACAAATCTGACAGACCCAGTCACAAGCCTATAACGTCTTCCCCAGCTAGTCAAAATAAAATTGTTCCCCCAACTAAAAATGCGACTCAGGGCAATGGTAACAGAGGTGGGCCCCAAAGTAATAGTAATGCTCAAAGTGGGAACGTTCCCGTAAACTCCCGTGAGTTTCAATGCGGATAAATGTAAAGTACTACATATCGGATACCTAAATGAGAAAGCAAACTATTCGATGAATGGCACTCAGCTTAAGAATGTAAACAGAGAAACCGATCTGGGAGTAACAATATCGGGTAACCTAAAACCGAGTCAACAATGTTCAGAAGTTGTTAAGAAGGCAAACAAAATAATTGGCTTTATAGGCAGGTCATTTGAGCATAAATCCAAAGAAGTTATCCTAACCCTTTACAATTCCTTAGTCCGCCCTCTTCTGGAATACTGCGTTCAATCCTGGTGCCCTTATTACAAAAAAGATATAAACAAGCTAGAACGAGTTCAACGTAGAGTTACCAAAATGATACCTAGCCTAAAGAACAAACCATACGAAGATCGTCTTAGAGAATTAAATCTATTTCCTTTAACCCAGCGCAGATTAAGAGGTGACTTAATTCAAGTGTTCAAAATCATCAAAGGCATCGACAATATGAACTGTAGTAAGTACTTCACTATCAACCAATCTAATTACACGCGGGGAAACGGTTGCAAAATTATTGGTAAATCTTTTAACTCACACGAATCTAAGAATTTCTTCTTCAATCGAGTTGTCAACTTGTGGAATGGGCTTCCCCGAAACGTTATAGACTGCATCACCGTTGATTCATTTAAACTCCGCCTAGACAAATATCTCGCATCAAACCCACGACTGACTGCGTTTGTAAATGAATAACTTTATTTTATCCCCCCCTCAGTTACTAACCCATCTGTCCCCTACTAACTTCCTAATCCTGCCACGGACATTAGTTCCAGGGCAGTAATTCCCTTTCCAATGTTCCCTTACCCACTCTAAACCACTGTTTGGACACTTGATCCTCAGTGTTTTGGAGGACAAGCAACCTAGAAGGGTCACTAGATCTGTTGTTGCTTGATTTCCTTTGTACTCCTTTGTATCCCCTAAAGTATGTACTTTTTGTGGCAAGAGAGGCCACCTAGCTTATCAGTGCTGGGCCAAGGAGGAAACCGAGAGATCGGGGCAGACAGTTGCCGCCGTATCTCAAATTCCATATGTGCATTTAATGCAGGGCTCCCGACAGAAGGAGTACCTAGCACCAAAAGTTCCTTTAATGCAGGACTCCCGACAGAAGGAGTACCTAGCACCAAAAGTTCCTTTAATACAGGACTCCCGACAGAAGGAGTACCTAACAGCTAACGTAAATCATCTAGACAGGGGTGTAGTAGCATGTGTGGTGCAACTCACTAGGGTTAAGCCAATAATAATTTCACCATCAGTGCAGGACAGTTACCGTCCCTTTATTTCATCTGGCAACGTGAGATTAAATGGTTGTATGCATGAGGTAAAAATTCTGAGAGACACCGGTTCTACTAGCACCCTCATGGTGAATCCTTACACTGAGTGCCCACCTGGCGAACCAGTTGTAATGAGAGGTGCTGGAGGCCAATTTTATGCACACTTGGTAAAAGGCGAAATTGAATGGGAGTTACTACAGGGTGAGGTCACCATAGCTTTGTGTAGGTCCCAAGATATCCCTGTGCCTGGGGTAACACTCCTTTTGGGGAATGATGTAGCAGGTGAGAAGGTCCGACCAGACCCCATTTTGTCACTTTCCCCTGTTAACGAGCCACTGACCAGTGAGCTCGAAAAGGAGATGCCAACAGTTTCCCCTGTGTGTGCTGTCACACGTTCAATGTCTCAAGTAGCAGTTCCCTCAGACAGAAATGTACCGAATGTAAGAGTTGATGAAAGGGATGATGAGAGTGTGAATGACGCTCCAACTGTGCCTGATGATGTGACTGAGGTGGATTTATCTGACACCTTTATGGCTCATCTTGACCCTAACGATGACCATGAAACCCCTCCAAATTGTCCTAGTGGCCTGGTAGAGCTACAGAGAGATGATAGTGAATGCAAGGAGTTAGCTGCCAGGTCCGTGAGTGAAGAGGAATGTGAGAAGGAGGGTGGTGAATGTTTCTACCTCAAAGGAGGAGTATTGTGGCATAGATGGAGACAGCCACACAGACCAATCGATGACGGGGCTTGGGATGTCCATCAAGTAGTAGTCCCCAAACCTTGTCGTAGAGATATCATGGAAATGGCACATTGTATACCATTGGCGGGACACCTAGGTGTGAGAAAAACTCGACAGAATCAGAGCCCACTTTTACTGGCCAGGAATGCGTGCAGATGTAGTGGAGTTTTGTAGAGTGTGTCACACTTGCCAGATGACAGGAAAACCCAATCAGAAGGTGCCTGTACATCCTCTGGTGCCCTTGCCCGTCTTCGAGAATCCTTTTACTCGGGTGGTAGTGGATATTGTAGGCCCATTGCCTAAAACTTCCCAAGGTAACAATTATTTATTAACTATTATGGACATGGCAACTCGCTACCCAGAGGCTATACCCTTAAGGACTACCTCTGCTCCAACTGTCATCAAGGAACTGCTCAAATTCTTCACCAGAATGGGTTTCCCCCATGAGGTGCAAAGTGATCAAGGAACTAATTTTACCTCTAACATTTTCCAGCAGTCCCTGAAGGAGTTGGGTATCGAACATGTTAAGTCTAGCACCTACCACCCAGAGAGTCAAGGGGTTCTCGAACGATATCATCAGACATTAAAAGGAATGTTACGTAAGTATTGTACAGAGACCGGAGTTGAGTGGGATAAGGGGGTACCTTTTCTTTTATTTGCTACTCGTGAGGTTCCAACTGAATCCCTGGGTTTTTCCCCTAATCAGCTAGTTTTCGGTCACCAGGTAAGAGGTCCTTTGCAACTATTGCAGGATAGCCTAGTTGGCCAGGAGGGGAACCAAAACCTCCTCAAGTATGTTTCAGATTTCAAAACCCGGCTGAGATCCTCATGTGAGTTTGCCGCTCAAAACTTGACAGTGGCTAAAAGCTCCATGAAGAACTGGTATGACAGAAAAGCCTGTGAGAGGGAGTTTCAGCCCGGTGATGAGGTTTTGGTCCTGCTCCCCCTTTTTGGCCAACCTTTATCTGCCAAGTTCAGCGGCCCATATAAGATCAATCGGAGGGTGAGCATTACCGATTATCTAGTAACTACCCCAGACAGGAGAAAGCCCACGCAAGTATTCCATATAAATATGTTGAAACCCTACCATAGGTCCCCTGATTCCTCTCTTCCAGATTCTCCCACTGTGGCAGTGAATGTCAGGACCTGTGGACAGCCTGGTGCGGACAAAGTCTTCAGTTCTCTTACTGACCCGCAACAGACTGTTCCAGAGCCTGAAGGTATCCATGCAGACTTTGACTTGTCATGTAGCCTATCCAACTTTCAGTATAATTCAGTAGCTTGGGGGGGAATTACCATCTAAACTATGCCATCTTCCCTCTGATCAAGCGAACCAACTAATCTCTGTTTTATCTCAGTCTCCCAGTGTGTTCCGTGATACTCCAGGGCTCACTTCTTTGGCCGTGCACGACATCGACGTAGGGGATGCAACTCCCATTAAACTATCCCCCTACCGTGTCTCACCACAACACAGGAGTATACTGCAGGTCGAGCTTGACTACATGTTGTCAAACAAGCTGATCAAAAGGGCCTTAAGCCAGTGGAGTAGTCCGGTCATACATGTGCCAAGGCCAGACGGGAGCCATAGGTTATGTATGGACTATAGGCAAGTTAATGCTGTCACAAAGAACGATACCTACCCACTGCCACGGATCAAAGATTGCATTTACCGGGTTGGCCTCATCCAGCAGTAAGTTTAACTTAATGAGAGGATTTTGGCAATTAGCTCTCCCTTGTAGCGAGGTAAATATCATGCTTTAGTAGTGCGCTGTCAAGCCTTCAGCTGTGAGATGCCTTGCAGTTCGAATAACGCTCCAGCTACGTTCCGGCTATGTTCTGATGTGGTACCTGGAGACGTTGCCTACTTTGGGTGATATCCTTATTATATCCTCATTATAATCTTGCTGTTGCCAATCTGGTGGTGAATCTATTTATATATTATGCTTAATATTATGTACTATACTCCTTAAACTCTTTTCTAGGGGGGAGGTCTGACATACGGAGCCCTGTATGTTAATTTAAGAGTTAGAATTAGAGTTGAAGGAGTGTCAAACTACCCAAGTGGCGAAGCAGACTAGCGAGCGAACCAGCGAGTGGGAAACCAGCTCGTCCGCATACCAGCAAACTAGCCTTCACACCTGCGTGCGTCATAGGGGACCCTGCAAACTACTTCGATGACCCGACGCTATGACGTATGATCGACGCCAGGAGCCCCCATTGGACCATGCCACTGCTATGCAACTCGAGGAGCTGTGATAGGGGCGCCCACCATCAGCCGCCTCCTGATTCGTTCCTACACCATCATTGTTCAGTATATAAGACCCGAGTTGTGGGCATTCAAATCAGTCTCATTTGGAGTTGGGGAAGGTGAACTTGCAGCTGGAGGAAGACGGGGTGAAGTATTATAATGGGTTTGTGACTGTCAGTCAGATAATATAAGTGTGTGTTAAGTGTGTTCGGTGTAAACACTTACGTTATGTTGGTTAGTGAGATATGTGATTGCGAATTAACGTTAACGCTACTATTATGTGCTTAACTATTTGATTGCGAATTAACGTTAACGCTACTATTCTGTACTTAACTATTTGATTGGGAAGAATTAACGTGAACGCTATTATTATGTACTTAACTATTTTAGTTGACTAACTTGTGGACTAAAGCAACTCTTTAAGTAATTGGGTTATGATGAAAGTAATACTATTGTTTTATATTACTACTTACGAGTTATTTCATTGTCTTTTAATTAAGCTTACATTGCTTAACGGTGCTTAGTACGGTGATGCTATTGTCTCATATTAGTAATATCGCCTTAGACTAACATGGCTGTGTTAATATTACTTCTAGTGATTTCCTAAGCTGAAGAAAATTCTTTTAGCTTCAAAATATTATTTTTGCTTTTCATATTATTTGAGTGAGACCTGAATCGAATCTATGAAGCGATCCTGTAACTTAATTTACTCATAATCAAACCTCAATGTTACGTGGTTAAGAAATAAATTTAACTAATTATTAAATATATATCTAACTTTTATGTGACTTTGATATTAATCCTGATGATAATAATAATATAATACTATTAACGTAAGACAAGAACCAAGAATAATTACATTAAATATAAATAAAAGGACATTAAGAAAACTATCTATTCATCTCAAAAAGGGTAGGAGACAGAAATATTCTTACTTTAATATTTATCTTTCAAGACTTTTTATAGAATTAATAGTCCTTCTTTAGATATACTTCTTCGGTTCATAACCATAGCCTACTAAGCTTCGGTTAAATAATAATTCTTTATAAATACTACATGACTTTAATTAGTTTCAGTATTTTTCATAATTAAAGAGTATCAGTCAATAAAGTATACTAAGTCCTAAGATCCAAAAGGAAAGGAAGCAACAACAGGAAATAATTTTATTAGATTTTACTTTTGTTTTGCCTTCAGCTGACTGATACCTTAATATATATCTGTGCTATCTAGATTCATCAAGTTAACCACTTGAGGATCAAGATACGTAACAATATATATATATATATATATATATATATATATATATATATATATATATAAATGCATAAATAAATATATACATTAATACAATATAAGTTTGCCAGAGGTGAGGTAAGAAAATATCTACCGTGCTTTTTAGTATGGTAAAGTGATGAGGGTGGCATCTGGTAATTCAATGTATATGTGTTTCACATTACATTTACAGATTACAAAACATTTATCTTATTAGCATAATTATTATAGCGTATTATAAAAATTAAGCTTTTTTGTTCGTTCCAGTATTTTTCAATTCAAATATTCGTATGACTAATATTTAGACGCTAATAATGCAGTGTTGTGGCGATATTATGCCTTATTGGAATTATATCATTAACAAGGGACTGGTGTTCCCGAAAAGGGGCTCCATTCCTGACGTTCTTCTTGACTTACAGTGTGCTGGCTTAATAATCCAGAAGGGTTGATAGCCTCTGAAGTGCTATTTTAACTAATATCAATAATAAGGGAAGGACAGCCCTCCACCTTTTACTCTTCTACTTTGTTCTTTCCCTCTTCCTTTCCTTCTCTCTGATTCAGTGTGGCCTCTCACCTCCCCCAACCTCTCTATCCCCACTCAACTTTAACCATAACTTTATTGGGATAATATATTTAATCAAATTCATATTTGCTTACAGTATATGTAATAAAATTAATGATTTAATAAAGTGGAAGCCATAAATAAAACAGATATATAAACAATGAAAGGAGTATGTAGTGTACACTGTACAGTATACCGCGTTCCTACGTGTAAAACAGGTATCACACGAGAGCTTTGATAGTCAACATTCGATGATCAACATTTTTCTGGCAATATTCCCGGAATATTTTGCACTGGTATCGGAAACTAGACAGATTATAAATGGATTGATGTGACATAAATATTTTAAATGTTGACCTAATAAGTTGCCAGACCAGTGTTGAGGATAAATGTTAAGAGAAAAAGCGCTCGTGTGATACTGGCTTAAGTTGGAGACAGACAGACAGTTAGACAGACAGACAGACTGAGATGGAATGGAATATAATTAGTATATTCCGTCACAATAATATAATAGTATTAGCTATTGGTGCTGTAGATCAATGGTTGTGCATTGTTGAGAGTTATTTATCTTGAAAGACGAGAGAGAGAGAGAGAGAGAGAGTATGAGAGTGAGTATGAGTGTGAGAATGAGTTGTTGGTAAAAGATGTAAACAAGCAAATGTTAGAGAAATAATTATAATTCGTACTAGAACCACTGGCTGTACCCGATTATATTCTGTATTCAGTGCAGATACAGCAGAGAGAGAGAGAGTGAGTAAGAGGTTGTGAGAGAGTTAGTTGTGGGTGAAACATTTAAACAAGCAAAAGGATATTGAAAGAAAAAAAAACATACGCACTACAACCAATGCGTGCATTATATATTGTACCCGATTCTATTGTGTATTCCTGACCAAACACGAGAGAGAGAGAGTGTGCGTGCGTGTGTGTGTGTGTGTGTGTGTGTGTGTGTGTGTGTGTGTGTGGTGTGTGTTAGAGTTAGAGTGAGTAAGTTTTGGGGGGTAACAAACTTAAACAGACAAAGATTAGAGAAAACATATACGTTCCACAACCAACGTCTGCGATAACATTTTGTACCAGTTTCCATTTTGTATTCAGCGCATATACAGCAAGGGGGGGGGGGGGGGGAGTTAGTATGCAGCTGACCAGACACGGACAGTTAGTAAAATAAGTAGGTACATTTATATGCCGTAAGTAGGTACATTTATATAGTGTAAGTAGGTACATTTATATAGTGTAAGTAGGTACATTTATATGCCGTAAGTAGGTACATTTATATAGTGTAAGTAGGTACATTTATATAGTGTAAGTAGGTACATTTATATGCCGTAAGTAGGTACATTTATATAGTGTAAGTAGGTACATTTATATAGTGTAAGTAGGTACATTATATGCCGTAAGTAGGTACATTTATATAGTGTAAGTAGGTACATTTATATAGTGTAAGTAGGTACATTTATATGCCGTAAGTAGGTACATTTATATAGTGTAAGTAGGTACATTTATATGCCGTAAGTAGGTACATTTATATAGTGTAAGTAGGTACATTTATATAGTGTAAGTAGGTACATTTATATAGTGTAAGTATACTCCAGTTCTTGCTCTCAAATCTTAACACTGTCTTGTTCTTGTTTTTTTCTGCTACTTCTTCTTCTTGGTTTGCTTCTTATTGTTCTTGCTCTCACTTCCATTATTGTCATGTTGTTGTTGTTGTTTCACCTTGTCTCAACCACCGTTGTTGTTGTTGTTGTTGTTGTCTGTACCACCGCTGTTGTACCGCCGTTGACATTTCACTGGCACCTGGTTGTTATTCTATGACACCTTTGAGAAAACTACCAGGTGTTGTTAATACGTACACATTGGCCTCTCTCTCTCTCTATCTATCTATTGTCTCAACCACTGTTGTTGTTGTTGTTGTTGTTGTTGTTGTTGTTGTTGTCTGTACCACCGTGGTTGTACCACCGTTGACATTTCACTGGTACCTGGTTGTTATTCTAGTGACACCTTTGAGAAAACTACCAGGTGAACACAACAATTACGAGGCCGTCTTAAAAGAAATAATCTCCAAGCATGTCCACCCAACCAACCCGGAAAACAAAATCAAATTAATAATTTATTACAAATCCCCCAAGACCTCCAACCTCGTTCTCCGCAACAAGAGTCCCTCATGAGAGATTGATGAGAAAGGTTGAGGCACATGGAATAGGAGGGTCGTTGTTGGGATGGATTAGGTCATGGCTAATTGGTAGGAAACAGAGAGTCAGCATAAATGGTACCAAGTCAGAGTGGGGAGCAGTCAAAAGTGGTGTCCCCCAGGGATCGGTATTAGGTCCCCTGTTGTTTCTTATATACATAAATGACCTAGATTTAGGTATAACTAGTAGGATAAGTAAATTCGCAGACGATACTAAATGGGGAGATCAATTGATTCAGATAGCGATATAGAGTGCCTCCAAAGGATCTAGATACCTTACATGAATGGTCAGTAAATTGGCAGATGAAGTTTAACATTGACAAATGCAAGGTATTAAAGATAGGGAAGATGCAAACAAATGTTAAATAAAACTAGCTAATTAGAATTAGAAAATTCAGACTGCGAGAAAGATCTAGGTGTGTTTGTTAGCAATGATTTGAAGCCTAGAAAACAGTGTATAAGCGTAATAAGGCAAAACAGGATTCTCGGGTTCATCTCTAGGAGTGTGAGTAACAGAACTGCTGTTATCTTAAAACTTTACTTTCATTAGTTAGACCCCATATGGATTATGCTGTCCAATTTGGTGTCCTTATTACAGAATGGACATAGATTCATTGGAGAGAATTCAGCGTAGAATGACAAAAATGATCCATAATATTAGAAATTTTCCGTATGAAGAAAGGTTGAAGAAATTAGGTTTACATTCGTTAGAGAGATGCAGAGTTAGAGGGGATATGATAGAGGTGTTCAAGTGGGTTAGTGGGATTAACAAAGGGGACATGACAAATGCACTAAAGCTCAGTGATAGCGAAAGAACTCGTACCAATGGTTTCAAATTAGATAAATTTCGTTTCAGAAAAGATATAGGAAATATGTTGGTAACAGAGTTGTAGATGGGTGGAATAGGCTACCAAGTGATATAGTGGGATCAAGAACGATAGGGAGCTTTAATAAAAAATTGGATAAGCATATGGACGAGAAGGGTTGGGTGTGAAGGGGGATCAGCCGGGTTGGGCCAATCAGCGCTCTGCAGACCCCCGTAATCCTGCGTTAATCTCTAAACGGTTTGGTAAGATGATCCTCAGGGTATTAGAGTGTTGAGCCTATAATTGGGCTTTGTAATTGGGGTTGTGTGGGACAGGGATCTGCCTTGCTTAGGCCAATCGGCTTTCTGCAGACTCCCATTTTCTTATGTTCTTATGTTCTTATGTAAACCAGCTTCCACCAAGATAAAGAGCCCGATGACCGACGATCACGTCATTTACCAACATACCTGTAATTATGAGGACTGTGGACCTCATTCCTATATTGGCATGACGCAGACTCGTCTTTCACGTCGGTTAACTCTTCACCTTCAGGCTGGAGCCATCAAAGACCACTATCTCACCCCCAGCCACCCCCACCTCACACGCATCGAGTTAGAGAAACACACCACCATACTCGATAAAGAAAGTGATCCAAGGAGATTACCTATACTCGAAGCTTTATATATCCAAGCCTTACATCTTAACATCAACAACCAAACTCTAGACCTTTAGATCCTTCCTTCTGCCAAAAGGCACTACCCTACAGGACCTAACGCCCCTCCTCGCCCCCCGGTGCCCTTGACGCAGCCCCCCGTGCTACCTCCTTCAGCTACGTCTTCTGCCGGCGCCACACGGACCACACAACTTAGGCCACGCCCCTCGACACGCAGCCAATCAGCTTTGACCCCGCCACCCGACCAATACCATCCCGCATCCAGTGCGCCTGCGTGAAGCGGTTCCCCCTTCTGCACTCCTAGAATACCCCTCCACCAATAGGAGACTTTTGCCCCCTGATTTTCGCCTCCTCTGATCCTCCTCCCTCTATATATACCCTTCCTGTTTACCTTTTATATTGTGATTCCTCCTAATCTTCTCCAGCAACCTCCATCAGTCGACAAGACCCAGAAGAAACCCAGAAAGACGCCAAAGAAGAAGATCTCCCTTGTACCTCGAGTGGTTAACAGGATCAACACGTCAGCGCCACAATCCCAACAAGCTGAGCATCCTGAAGACCCAACTCCACAGGCAACACAGGGAACCACATCTCCAGCACCTCCTATCATCATTCCTACAGAAGACGACTCCATGGACCTCGACACTCACCAAGATGACTCTTATGAAGAGGAAGACTCTGAGGAAGAAGAAGTGGATGTGGAACTATCTGAAGATCCAGAAGAAGATGACAAGACCCCTTCTACACCACTTCAGTCAGCCAGCTCTACACCATCCCAGCGACCTGAAGATGTACTACAAAGACTCAGACATGCTAAAGAATCAGGTCTACAGTTTCCTGAACACCTTGAAGAAAAGTGGAAGAAACTTGAACAACTTATAAACTCAAAATAACTATAACTCCATCAACATCAGTGGCCTTCCATCACCAACATCAACTGCCTCTCCACACCAACACCACGTCGCACTGCTGCTCCAGACATGCTGCTATCGACAAAAAACTCAAGAAAAATAGCAAGGAGGACAGCCCTCCATCTTTTACTCTTCGACTTTGCTCTTCATTTCCATCTTTACTTCTCTCTAAATCTTAGAGACCTCTCATCTCCCCAACTTACCTTGTAATTGTAAATTGTTTATATCATTCTACCCTTATTTGATAATGCTGGTTGTCCAGTGAAACGCGTCGTATATCCTGTATCATCATGTACATTTATGTAACCCTCTACCACCATGAATTTTGCTCATCTCATTCATCTACTTCCTGCCACCCAGCGAAAACTCATCAGAGACCTGGAAACTTTGAATAATAAAATTTCCAACGCAGAAATTGCCATTTCTTTCAACCTCGTATGTATTAAAGAAAATTTATTACCTGGCTTTACTAACATATATATATATATATATATATATATATATACAAGCTGCAGGAACTCGAGTTATTCTCACTTAGGAACCGGTGATTAAGAGATAAATAAATGAAACTGTTCAAAATACTGCAAACGTGTAACAACATATATATTATAGACATGGTCATTTAGTTTTTCTTTTGTCCCACGACTCCCTACCAGAGTAAATAGTCTCAATTTAAGCGTGTGAGGGGGGCAACTTGCTCACTGTAAACCTATACCAAGCTTTAAAACACACACACGCATACATACACACACACACACACACGCACGCACGCACGCACACACACACACACACACACACTTTTTACTTTTTTCTTTTTTTGTCAGCATAAAAAAAGTCGTGCTCAGGGCTGTTTTTTCCTTAATTACAGGCATGCTATCGCTCGCCGTGAAAAAAGACTCCTAAATGGCACGATAGGTCTCAATATTGACAAGGAAATGGGGTGAAAGGATCTTAAAATCGTCAAACTAATGGGGCTAACATATTGAAATCCCAAAACTAATTGGGCCAAAAGTGAAGGAGAAGGAGGTTCAGAAGAAGGAATACCCCCCCTTACTCCCCCCCCCCCCCTCCTGAAGGGGGAGGTGTCTCTTGATTCCACTAACCCCTTGTGGATTATGACGCGTTTTGACGATTTATTCTGGCTATCATTAGAGCATTTTACTCAGCATAGGAAGGCCCTCTAGGAGTCAAAGGGGTAACACATATCTCCATTAACCCTCGAACTTCCAAAATTCCCTCCTGAACTGTATACAATCGTCTACTGACAGCCAGAATAAACTGTTAACACTTTCAGTACGGGTCACGTCTTTTCATTATATTCTAGATGATTTTATTCAGTTCAGGAAGGACCTCTAGCAATATAAAGGCTACAAACTATCTCAATTCACCATCTCAACTACTACAGATCCTTCCTAAGAGGCTAAAAATCGTCTAAATCTAGCTAAACTAGATTAGAATAGACGTCACCCGCAGTAAATGGGTTAAAAAGGCATCATAATCCTCAAGGGAAATAAACATAGACTATAGATCATTATTTCCTATTGTAGGTAAGAATGGTGGTGAGATGCATGGCTAGATTCAAATATTCATATTATTTTAACCCTATGCTATAATATATCCTTCGTGCAAGTCAGACAAGGGTATGCTTTTACAAAAATTCTAGTAGGGCTTGTAGTCGGAGGGTGGGGAGAGAGCTGTTTGCTTTACTTTTCCTTTTCTTTCATTGTTGTAGTATATGGGAAGGATTCGTTGTATATATGTAAGTGTAATGTATGTATGTATGTATGTATGTATGTATTTATGTATGTATGTATGTATGCATAAATCTAAACAAATGCATATCTTCGAAACTAGTTCGTATTTGCAAACTTCCAATAACAAACCCTTCCACTTCATTTCTTTTAAGACCCCACCGTTATTCTAAGTCTCATTCCACCCCTCCCACTCAAAACACACCAGCCATTCCCCCCTGGACATTGGAATTTCTTGAGCTGCACCGAGTTAGGAGGAGTATGACGAGGAGGAGGAGCTCATTTAATAACCATACCATCGCGCGGAACGGCGGGTAGAATTAGACAACTGGAGCTCGTCCGACCGATATCGTATTCTTTTCCTGCAAGAGGGCAATTTTCAAAGGGGGCTGTTTTAATGGGATGTTTTTAGTTTGGATCCTAGACCCCCATCAAGCTTTATAAGAAATACCCACAAGACCCCCAAGGCCGGTTCCTCCTAAATTACAGGCTCGCTATCGCTCGCCAGGAAAAAGTCGACACCTAAAGGGCACGAAAGGTTTTAAAATTAACATAATTTGGACGAAATGTCTTAAAATCGTCAAACTAAAGGGGAGAACGTCTTATAATCTCAAAACTAAGGGGGTTAAACATGAGGGAAAAGGAGATTCGAAAAATAATCGCTTAAATGAAAATCTCCCTTTTAACGCTGCCCAATAGAGTGAGGCTGGGCTAGTTTTGTCTGGCAATTGAGGGAACCTGGGCTACTTCCCGCCACCTGCTGGAGTCTGACCCGGAAAAATGTTGTGGGGTTCGCTTGTCGACGTGCTTGCCTCTTTCTTGGACCTTGGTCTTGGTGTTGTTGGTGTATTATAATTGGTGTTAGTGGTGTTGTTGGTATTACTGGTGTTAATGTTGTTACTAGTGTTGTAGGAGTGGGTGTACTTGTGTTGGTGTTACTGGTGTTAGTGGTGTTACTAGTGTTGTAGGAGTGGGTGTACTTGTGTTGGTGTTACTGGTGTTAGTGGTGTTACTAGTGTTGTTTGTGTTGGTGTACTTGCGTTGGTGTTACTGGTGTTAATGTTGTTAGGGTTGTTTGTGTTGGTGTACTTGCGTTGCTGTTACTGGTGTTAATGTTGTTAAGGTTGTTTGTGTTGGTGTACTTGCGTTGCTGTTACTGGTGTTAATGTTGTTAAGGTTGTTTGTGTTGGTGTACTGGTGTGTTAGTGGTGTTACTAGTGTTGTAGCAGTGGGTGTACTTGAGTTGGTGGTACTGGTGTTAATGTTGTTAGGGTTGTTTGTGTTGGTGTACTTGCGTTGCTGTTAGTGGTGTTACTAGTGTTGTAGCAGTGGGTGTACTTGCGTTGGTGTTACTGGTGTTAATGTTGTTAAGGTTGTTTGTGTTGGTGTACTTGCGTTGCTGTTACTGGTGTTAACGTTGTTATGGTTGTTTGTGTTGGTGTACTTGCGTTGCTGTTAGTATTAGTGTTATTAGTAGTGTTGTTGGTGTAGTTTACTTGTGTTGATGTTACTGGTGTTAGTGTTGTTACTAGCGTTGTTGGTGTATTATACTAGTGTTGCTGTTGGTGGGAGAAGGGGGCCAGAAGAACCGGCCCACCCCCCCTTAAGAAGGGGGCCAGAAGAACCGGCCCACCCACCCTTAAGAAGGGGGCCAGAAGAACCGGCCCACCCACCCTTAAGAAGGGGGCCAGAAGAACCGGCCCACCAACCCTTAAGAAGGGGGCCAGAAGAACCGGCCCACCCACCCTGAAGAAGGGGGCCAGAAGAACCGGCCCACCCACCCTTAATAAGGGGGCCAGAAGAACCGGCCCACCCACCCTTAAGAAGGGGGCCAGAAGAACCGGCCCACCCACCCTTAAGAAGGGGGCCAGAAGAACCGGCCCATCCACCCTTAAGAAGGGGGCCAGAAGAACCGGCCCATCCACCCTTAAGAAGGGGGCCAGAAGAACCGGCCCATCCACCCTTAAGAAGGGGGCCAGAAGAACCGGCCCACCCACCCTTAAGAAGGGGGCCAGAAGAACCGGCCCATCCCCCCTTAAGAAGGGGGCCAGAAGAACCGGCCCATCCCCCTTAAGAAGGGGGCCAGAAGAACCGGCCCACCCACCCTTAAGAAGGGGGCCAGAAGAACCGGCCCACCCACCCTTAAGAAGGGGGCCAGAAGAACCGGCCCACCCACCCTTAAGAAGGGGGCCCGAAGAACCGGCCCATCCACCCTTAAGAAGGGGGCCAGAAGAACCGGCCCACCCACCCTTAAGAAGGGGGCCAGAAGAACCGGCCCACCCTTAAGAAGGGGGCCAGAAGAACCGGCCCACCCACCCTTAAGAAGGGGGCCAGAAGAACCGGCCCACCCCCCCTTAAGAAGGGGGCCAGAAGAACCGGCCCACCCCCCCTTAAGAAGGGGGTCAGAAGAACCGGCCCACCCCCCATTAAGAAGGGGGCCAGAAGAACCGGCCCACCCCCCCCTTAAGAAGGGGGCCAGAAGAACCGGCCCACCCCCCCTTAAGAAGGGGGCCAGAAGAACCAGCCCACCCCCCCCTTAAGAAGGGGGTCAGAAGAACCGGCCCATCCTTAAGAAGGGGGGCCAGAAGAACCGGCCCACCCCCCCTTAAGAAGGGGGCCAGAAGAACGGCCACCCCCCTTAAGAAGGGGCCAGAAGAACCGGCTCACCCCCCCTTAAGAAGGGGGCCAGAAGAACCGGCCCATCCCCCCTTAAGAAGGGGGCCAGAAGAACCGGCCCACCCACCCTTAAGAAGGGGGCCAGAAGAACCGGCCCACCCCTCCTTAAGAAGGGGGCCAGAAGAACCGGCCCATCCCCCCTTAAGAAGGGGGCCAGAAGAACCGGCCCATCCCCCTTAAGAAGGGGGCCAGAAGAACCGGCCCATCCCCCCTTAAGAAGAAATGGGAGGGCTGATCCGTGTTGTATTCGTTCGGTAAAGCCGCTGTCACACGAGCACTTTTTCCGTCAATTTTCCATGAGCAAGTTCTTTCTCGTATTTTGGGGGGATTTTTTGGCACTGGTATCGGCAACTAGACTGACGGCAGATTGTGTTTGGCGGCTGAATTATGATAAAGTGAAATTTGTTAAGGTTCCTGACCATAATTGCCTGTACAAATTGCTCGAAAAAGGGTTCGTGTGACTCAGGCGTTGCTAAGGAAATTAATTGCTTAACCCCTTCAGCACCATGACGCCTTTTGACCTTTGATTCTGGCTAAAATTAGATGATTCTACGCAGCTTAAGAAGGACTTGTGTTATTAAGAGGATTTATTGAGATCGTATTTACCCATTTGAGTCGTAGAGGTAGATTGTAAGCTAAGGAAAATCGTCTAATAGTAACCAGAATAGGATGTAAATAACGTAATGGCGGTGGAGTGGTAAGGGGGAGGGGCGTATTTGTTTGCTAATTCATTTATCTTTTTATTATGTTTTAGTTTCCTCCCTAGACCTCCATCAAGCTTAAAAAAAAAATCCCTTAGACCCCCATCGAGATAAATTTGTACATTTGTTGGTAGAAAAATTTCCTGGCTGAAGGCCTTCTACAATTACATGCTCGCTGTCGCTCGCCAGGAATTTTGTTACACCTTAATGGCACGAAAGGTCCTAATATTGACAACAAAAATGGGGTTAAAGGTCTTAAACTCGCCAAACTAATGGGCTAAACATCTTAAATATGAAAACTAATGCGGTTAAGCAGGAGGGAGAATGGGGCCAGAAATAAAAACATACCATCTCCCCACTTAAGAATTAAGTAACACCCCGTTCTTAACATTAATCATCAATTACAAACCCCAATGTACTTCAACAAACTAATGAAAGCATAATCCTATGCCTCATGTGTTAGAAGTGCAATGACGTATGCCTCAGAAACATGGGCCGTTAAAGTAGAGGATGTCAACAGAATGGAACATAATGAGATGAGAATGGTGAGATGGATGTGTGGGGCCAGGCTACATGATAGAATAACAAATGTTGAGCTGAGGAGACATTTATGTATAAAGAGTATTAGCGAGGTGATGAGTAGATTATGGTCCTCCTGGGATTCGAACTCGGGACGCCACACCCAGAACATAAGCACCTAAACCATTACACCACCAACACAGTGTCCGTTTCCCGGTCTCACTGGGATGTGGGGGAGGCAACATCACTCACTTATTTTTCAGTCATGGCGTACGAGAGGCATTTTCACACCGACATAAATGAGGGCTGGCCTAAATTCCCCTCTATATACCTCGTTTGATCCTATATCTACTGCTTAATGGATTGTATTACTCATATCCCCTCTATATAGCTCGTGTTTAATCTATTATCTATTGTATAATGGATTGTATTACTCATATCCCCTCTATATAACTCGTGTTTAATCTATTATCTATTGTATAATGGATTTAATCTATTATCTATTGTATAATGGATTGTATTACTGATATCCCCTCTATATAACTCGTTTTAATATATGATCTATTGCATAATGCATTGTTTTAATCATATAATACCACAATGATGCTTAAGGGAGCCCACCTCGTTTTTTTTTTTATCTTTCTCTCTCTCTCTCTCTTTGGCTTGTATCCATTCGGCCCCATTCAGCCTACTGTTTCAAGATGTTTAGCCCCATCCAGGTGTCAATATTTTCCTGGTGAGCGGTAGTAAGCCAGCATATACATATTTTTGTTTTGAGAGCAAAGCTAAATTTGTACATTTTTCGATAGAAAAATGTCTCCGGCGAAGCCGGATTTCTCCATACAATGCTGGCTCGCTATCGCTCGCCAGGAAGATATTGAGACCTGGATGGGGATAAACGTCTTAAAACAGTTGGCTGAATGGGGCCGAATCGATACAAGCCAGAGAAAGAGAGAAAAGGAGAGAGAGAAAAAAAAACAGGTGACCCCCCCCTTAACCCATTCAGTACCGGTTTGGTGCTTTTAACGTTACTTGGGCTACTATTAGACGATTATAATGAGCTTAAAAAGAGCCTCCAGCAATTAACAGGCTTCGATTTATTTAACTTAACCCTTTTGACAACCACAGATTTTTCATAAACGGCACAAAATGTATACAATTAGCGAGAATAAACCTAATAAGACGCCGCCGGTACAGAGGGGTTAATATATACTTGTTCACATAATTTCAGTCCATACCTTCACCAGATTTAAAGGGAGATATTTGGCTTTGCTGGACCCCCTTTTTCCTCGTGTTTAGCCCCACTAGTTATGAGATTTTAAGACGTTCGCCCACTTTCTGAGTACTATTAAGACCTTTCGTGCAATTTAGGAGTCGATATTTTTCATTTCAGTCCATACCTTCACCAGATTTAAAGGTTTTGCTGGACTAGTTATGAGATTTTAAGACGTTCGCCCTCTTTCTTTGTACTATTAAGACCTTTCGTGCAATTTAGGAGTCGACATTTTTCCTGCTGAGCTTGATCGAGGACTAGGGAGGAAATTAAACAGTAATGATAATAATAACAAATAAATAAACAAATGAATACGCCCGTCCCCCCTTAAGGGAGCCCAGACGGTGTTGTGCAGCACAATGTACTGATTCGGCTCAATGGTTTAAGGAAGGGGTTTAGTTTGATTCGGCTCAATGGTTTAAGGAGGGGGTTTAGTTTGCTCTCTAAACCTCTATCAAACTTTTAAAAAAAACACCCACAAGACCCCCTTCGATATAAATTTGTAAATTTTTCGGTAGAAAAATGTCCCGGCCAAAGGCCGATTCCTCTTCAAATACAGGCTCGCTATCGCTCGCCAAGAAAAAAATCGACACCTAAATGGCACGAAAGGTCTTAATATTGGCAAACAAATGGGGCAAAAGGTATGAAAATCGCCAAACTAATGAGGCGAATGTCTTGAAATCCCATTACCATAACTAATAGGGCTAAACATGAGGGAGGGGGAGGACCCGAAAAACCAACTGCCTCCCCACACGAGAGTTTTGATCGTCAATTGTGTATGGTGAACAATTGTCCAGATCTTTTCTGTAACATTGTGTACGGTCGCGCTATTAAGTCATGTCCCAGCTACTATTACGTTTGGCTTGTTCTGTGCTGTATTAATGTTTGTCAGATGTTGAATAGGGTGGGTAAGTGTAGGAATATGTTTGTATATTTCACTGGATATGAAGAAATGAAGCTTAGATATTGCTGATACCAATTATTGAACAAAACATACTTGGTGCCGAGACATCACTTATTAGCGCGACTGTACATAGGTGTTAAAGGTAAGCTAACCCCTTCTGTACCGGTGACGTCCTTTCAACTTTATTCTGGCTGCGACTAGACGATTTGGATTCAGTTTTTGAAGGGCCTCCATTTAATAAGAGGCTTCGAACTATCTCACTTGAGCCTATTTACTACCACATTTGTCTACAACTGCACACAATCCTCTAATTATACATACATTAAGGGGGCTAACCTGCTTTTTTCTCCTTTTCTCTCTTTCTCTGGCTTGTATCCATTCGGCCCAATTCTGCCGACTATTTTAAGACGTTTATCCCCATCTAGGTGTCGATTTCTTCCTGGCGAGCGATAGCGAGCTATCATTATATGAAGAAATCCGGCTTCGCCGGAGACATATTTCTATCGAAAAATTTACAAATTTAGCCTGCTGTCAAAAACATGTTTTAAATATGCTGGCTCGCTACCGCTCACCAGTAAAAAATTGACATCTGGATGGGGATAAACGTGTTAAAACAGTAGGCTGAATGGGGCCGAATGGATACAAGCCAGAGAAAGAGAGAAAAGGAGAGACAAAACGCAGGTCACCCCCCTTAAAATGAGAAAGTGGTCGCCGGGACAGAAAGGAGTGTGGATTGTATATAAAGTTGCCCTCACGAGCTGCCAGACTCCTGTTGAGGATGAAAGTTGTGGGGAAAACCTCTCGTGTGATAGAGGATTAAACAATATTTTCAGGTACAGTAGCCCTAATAAGTCATGTCTTAGCTGCCATTACTTTGGGCTCGATCTAGGCTGTATTAATGTCTGTCAGATGTTAAATATGGTAGTTAAGTGTAGGAACGCGTTTGTATATCTCACTCGAAATGAAGAAATCCTGTTTAGATATTGCTGATACTAATTAATTATCTAAATATACTTGGTGCCGGGGCATCACTTATTTGGGCGACTGTACATTCTTGTCCATTCTGGTCATTATGGTATGCAGAAATATCCTGCATTATTGTATTTATAATGAATCAAGAACACCGCGGATAAATTTTCCACAAATACTCCGGAACCACACTGAAATTTACCTTGTATATCAAAATTTGGTTTAGGTCTTTTATCAAATATAACTAAAGAATTAATTCTCAGTTTGATATTTCGGAAGTAGGACGCTATTTTTTTGCCGTGACCGTACCTCAAACACGTAGTTATTAAACAATTTACGAGGGTCGCATTTTTCCGCCTGTATGAGCGCCTGCCCATAATTTGCTTTGTGATAATCGCCGAAATAATTATCCCGATTCTTGCAACACCAAAAAATAAGCCATTCATTGCAAACCTCTCCCAGAAAGGCGCTTTTGGCAAGTATCTCCCGGAAATTATTCGGTGTTGGGCGCTGAGCCGGTATTTCCAGCGTGAACCCGGCGATCTAATAAGACATTTTTGCAGAATCGGGAATTTGGGGCTGGTGAGGCGGAGTTATGTGGCGTTGTTTTAGTGGTGCCCGGCTGCCGTATTATTGCCACTTGTTTTATGTTGCTCTATATACTGCTTTGTTTTACTGTTGCTGTGTGGGTGTATTAGTGCCACTTGTTTTATGTTGCTCTATATACTGCTTTGTTTTACTGTTACTGTTTGTGTGTATTAGTGCCACTTGTTTTATGTTGCTCTATATACTGCTTTGTTTTACTGTTGCTGTGTGGGTGTATTATTACCACTTATTTTATGTTGCTCTATATACTGCTTTGTTTTACTGTTGCTGTGTGGGTGTATTATTACCACTTGTTTTATGTTGCTCTATATACTGCTTTGTTTTACTGTTGCTGTGTGGGTGTATTAGTGTCACTTGTTTTATGTTGCTCCATATACTGCTTTGTTTTACTGTTGCTGTGTGGGTGTATTAGTGTCACTTGTTTTATGTTGCTCTATATACTGCTTTGTTTTACTGTTGCTGTGTGGGTGTATTAGTGCCACTTGTTTTATGTTGCTCTATATACTGCTTTGTTTTACTGTTGCTGTGTGGGTGTATTAGTGCCACTTGTTTTATGTTGCTCTATATACTGCTTTGTTTTACTGTTGCTGTTTGGGTGTATTAGAGCCACTTGTTTTATGTTGCTCTATATACTGCACTGCTGAATTTTACTGTTTCTGTCTGTGTATTATTGCCATTTATTTTATGTTGCTCTATCCACTGTCCTGCTATATTTTACACTTTCTACGTGTGTATATATTATTGCCACTTGTTATATATATATTTGTTTATATAGGAGACAAAGGGCAAAGCTTGTGTCAGGCTATAACTCCAGGCATACGTTGGTAGGGAGAATTTTGTGTGTTGGGTCCGAGTTATGGGGTACTGTTTTTGTGGTGGCCGGCCAGCTACACAACAACAGGTTATTGTTGCATGTTTTATTATTTTGGTGTACAGTCGGCCAAATAAGTGATGTTTCGGCACCAAGTATATTTTGATCAATAATTGGTGTCTATATCTTCTTCTATATAATATTTTCGGTTGTCTGTGTGTGTGTGTGTGTGTGTGTGTGTGTGTGTGTCTGTTCTTTATGCATGGCCACATTTTTTAAGCTAGAGCGTTCATACTTGGTATGCATAGTAAGGGGGTCCCTAAGCAGGTTTCAGTGAAAAAATTGAATTCCCCAGGGTGAAAGGGACGGAGAAAATGGGCGCGAAATCGGAAAAATCGCTTTTGGTTTAAAAAGAAAATGGCCGTTTGGGGCAGAAGGAGGCCTACGATCGAAAAGGTGTATGGAACAAAAGTCGTTCGCAGCCCCCCAAAATGGGGGTACCGATGAGGTCAGATCCAAAATCGGAGGTCATTTAGCGGCCGAAATCGAGGTCGCCGTTTAATGAGGCACAGGGAGGTCGAGGCCGGTGATTATTGTAGTAGTAGTATTGTGATAATTGTGGTGGTAGTGATTGATGATGGTGATTATGGTAGTAGTAGTGGTGGTAGTAGTGATGGTGATTATGGTGATTACCCGGGCAACGCCGGGTACCCCTGCTAGCCAGCAATATTTACACATGATTTCTTCTGTTTGAGTGAGATATACAACCATCTTTCTACACTTACCCACTCTATTCAACATCTGACAGACATTAATACAGCACAGAACAAGCCAAACGTAATGACAGCTGGGACATGACTATTAGCGCCACCGTACAGGTCCGCTACATTACTAACCTTTGCTGTTTTGTATTTAGGATTTCAAGTATTTATTTTTTCTTTACTTTTGTTCTCTATATTGTTGACTTTCTAATTCAGTGCACGTGTAGGCCTATGCATACTGGTGAACTAGAATAGCTAGCTGGTTTTTGGAGACAAGGATATGCACAGAGTTCGATTAAAGGGAGGTAGTTATTTTGTCTGGACCCTCTTCTTCCTCATGTTTAGCACCATTAGTATTCATAGTTTAAGACGTTCGGCCCATCAGTTTGTCGATTTTAAAACCTTTCGCTCCATCTTGTTGTCAATATTAAGACCTTTCATGCAATTCCTAGCGAGTGATAGCGTTTTATGTTGTCCTTTCTTGTTTCATGTTGTCCTCTGTCTTGTTTTATGTTGTCCTCTTTGTTGTATTATGCTGTCCTCTGTCTTGTTTTATGTTGTCCTCTTTGTTGTATTATGCTGTCCTCTGTCTTGTTTTATGTTGTCCTCTTTGTTGTATTATGTTGTCCTCTGTCTTGTTTTATGTTGTCCTCTTTGTTGTATTATGTTGTATTATGTTGTCCTCTGTCTTGTTTTATGTTGTCCTCTTTGTTGTATTATGCTGTCCTCTGTCTTGTTTTATGTTGTCCTCATTGTTGTATTATGTTGTCCTCTGTCTTGTTTTATGTTGTCCTCTTTGTTGTATTATGTTGTCCTCTGTCTTGTTTTATGTTGTCCTCTTTGTTGTATTATGTTGTCCTCTGTCTTGTTTTATGTTGTCCTCTTTGTTGTATTATGTTGTCCTTTTTGTTGTTTTATGTTGTCCTCTTTGTTTCATGTTGTCCTCTTTGTTGTTTTATGTTGTCCTCTTTGTTGTTTTATGTTGTCCTCTTTGTTGTTTTTGTTGTTTTTATTATGTCCTTTGTTTTATGTTGTCCTCTTTGTTGTTTTATGTTGTCCTCTTTGTTGTTTTATGCTGTCCTCTTTGTTGTTTTATGATGTTCTCTTTGTTGTTTTATGTTGTTCTCTCTGTTGTTTTGTGTTGTCCTCTTTGTTGTTTTATGTTGTCCTCTTTGTTGTTTTATGTTGTCCTCTTTGTTGTTTTATGTTGTTCTTTTTGTTGTTTTATGTTGTCCTCTTTGTTGTTTGATGTTGTCCTCTTTGTTGTTTATGTTGTCCTCTTTGCTGTTTTATGTTGTTCTCTTTGTTGTTTTATGTTGTTCTCTTTGTTGTTTTGTGTTGTCCTCTTTGTTGTTTTGTGTTGTCCTCTTTGTTGTTTTATGTTGTCCTCTTTGTTGTGTTATGTTGTTCTCTTTGTTGTTTTATGTTGTCCTCTTTGTTGTTTTATGTTGGCCTCTTTGTTGTTTATGTTGTCCTCTTTGTTGTTTTATGTTGTCCTCTTTGTTGTTTTATGTTGTCCTCTTTGTTGTATATGTTGTCCTCTTTGTTGTTTTATGTTGTTATCTTTGTTTGATGTTGTCCTCTTTGTTGGTTTATGTTGTCCTCTTTGTTTTGTGTTGTCCTCTTTGTTGTTTTATGTTGTCCTATTTTTTGTTTTATGTTGTCCTCTTTTCTGTTTTATGCTGTCAGTGTTGCCAATTTAGTTATATTATCGCTAGATCTAGAGGTATGTGCTAGAGATTTCAGACATGTTAGAGATTGAGGCATTATTTTAGCAATGTTAAAACCAATTTACTCTCTTGCTTCATTCGAGCGACTTTTGAGGTATATTACGTTTTTCTTTCGTAACTGAATGATTTCGTTATTTAACCCTTTCTGTACCGTTAAAGTCTTGTTTATTTCAGCTGCATTTAGGCGATTTTATGAAGCTTAGGAAGAATATTTGGTAGCTAAAAGGTTTGCTCGAGATAGTCTGTATCATTTTAATGGGCATGAGTCCTAGTGTAAGCTGAATAACATCGTCTAGTAGTTGCCAAAATATAATGAAAAGGATGTCACCGGTACTGAATAGGCTACTGTTGCTCTCCTTGTTGCTGTATTTTGCCAGTGCATGCAGTATTTCTTTGATTTCCCATGAAATTACTTCTGCTTCCGTGGCCGGGGACCCTCGGAGAGTGCTGAACGCATTACTGAGGTAATCCTCTCGGGCATGGAAGCGTACATTTAATTTTCTTTCTCTCAGTCTAATGCAAAAAAATCTTGGTTTACTCGCTTGTTCTACTGCTGTCCACAACAAGGAGGAAGCATTCAAACGGTACCGACGCCTTAAAACTCAAGAATCTCATTCTTCCTATGTTTCTGCCCGGAATCAAGCCAAATCTGTCCTTCGACTTACCAAGCACTCTTTCATCAATAATAAATGCACTGAACTATCCAACTCTAGCTCTTCCCAAGCTTTCTGGCATCTAGCCAAAAACCTCACCAACAATTTTTCTTCCTCGTCTTTCCCTCCCCTTTTCCACGCTGATGGCACAACCATCATTTCTTCCTCTGACAAAGCTGAACTCTTCGCTCAAACTTTTGCTAGAAACTCCACCTTGGATGATTTCGGTGCTATTCCTCCCTCCCCTACTTATGCCTAATATCCTAATCTCTTCTAAAGATGTACTTTCTACCTTCTCTGGGCTTAATACTAAGAAGGTGTACGGTCCGGACGGTGTTCCTCCTGTTGTACTCAAAAACTGTGCTTCCGTGCTGACCCCCTGCCTAGGCAAACTCTTTCATTTCTGTCTCTCCTCTAACTTCCTCCCTTCTTGCTGGAAGTTTGCTCTCATTCGACCTGTCCCAAAGAAAGGTGATCGTTCTCAACCCTCCAACTATCGTCCAATTGCTCTCATCTCTTGTATCTCTAAAGTTTTTGAAACCATTCTTGCTTCCAAATTTCTCAAGCATTTCTCTTCTCATAATCTGCTCTCAGATCGCCAGTATGGCTTCCTTAAGGGTCGCTCTACTGGTGATCTTCTTTCATATCTTACTAACTCTTGGTCATCCAACTTTCGGGACTTCGGTGAGACTTTTTCTGTTGCACTAGACATATCGAAGGCCTTCAATAGAGTCTAGCACAAATCTTTAATTTCCAAACTACCCTCCTTCGGTTTCTATCCCTCCATCTGTGCCTTTGTCTCTAACTTCCTTTCTGGCCGTTCCATAGCTGCGGTTGTGGTCGGCCATCGGTCACTTCTTAATCCTATCAACTCCAGAGTTCCTCAGGGTTCTGTCCCATCTCCTATTCTCTTTCTAATTTTCATAAATTATCTTCTCAACTGTACATCCAGTCCTATCCATTCATATGCAGACGACTCAACTCGACTCTTACGTTACACTACTCAATTAGTTTTCCAGAACGCCCCAGCCAGCAGTCCCTCAAAATCAAACTTAATGAAGCCATAAATCACTTATCTTCTGATCTAGCTACTATTTCCAATTGGGGTAGAGAAAACCTTGTTGCATTTAATGCTTCCAAGACCCAATTTATCCATCTTACTACCCGTCAGGAACCTCCAGAGAACTATCCCTTATTCTTCAACAATACAAAAATTAATTCTTCATCTTCTCTCAACATTCTCGGTGTCTCTTTCTCTTTTGCTCTCACTTGGAAGGACCATATTACCAATCTTGCTAAGGCAGCCTCCCAGAAGCTGGGTGTGCTCAACCGCCTCAAGGGGTTCTTTACCCCTGCGCAGCTTCTTGCTCTGTACAGGGGCACAGTGCGTCCTTGTATTGAGTATTGTTCACATGTGTGGGGAGGATCCTCTCACACCTACTCCTAGATAAAGTAGAAAGGAAAGCCTTTCGTATCATTAACTCCCGTCCACTCACCAACTCTCTGCAATCTCTCTCTCTTCGCCGCAATGTTGCATCTCTCTTGCTATTCTATCGCTACTACAATAATCAGTGTTCCTCCAAGCTTTCCCAGTGTATACCACCTCCTCTACGTAGGGTACGTAGTACCCGCTTTGCAACACAATCCCACCCCTACTCTGTGCAACTCTCCAACCCAAGAGTGAAACGTTATTCTCTGACTTTCCTCTATTCAACAGCTGAGCTCTGGAACTCTCTCCCAGAATCAGTCTTTCCCTCCTTCTATGACTTAAATTGCTTCAAACTCCGTGTGTCCAGGCATTTTAGCTCGAACGTCCCTTGATTTTGGCCCTGTCACTCTTTCAAAACTGGGGGAGTCACTCGCTGCAGGCAGTTATGCCTTTTGTCTCCCTCATTCATATAGAAAAAAGAAAAAACATCACCTTGTATGTTAACCTTTCTGTCTACCAGGTGTATATATATTGTGTTTTTTGTTTATATTCATGCTGTTGTTTATCTGCTTCTGTTAAGTGTAAGTGTTTTGGTTTATTATGCTTGCTGTTTAGAGCCAGTGTGGCTAAGCGGTACCGTACTTTACTTGTGTGTGAATGGTACCGGACTAAGCCACCGTGGTGAGTTACAGAGGCTATCATTATCCCCTTCGGAATAGGCCGATCCTGCAGTTGGTCATAAAAGGCTGACAACAACAACAACAACAAAAATGCTTGGTGTTTATTTTCTGCTTATGTAAAGGTAAGTTTTTTAGTTTCCTCCTTAGACCTTCTTCAAGCTTAATAATCTATCCCAAGACTGCCTTCGAGATAAATGTGTAAATTTGTCGGTACAAAAACAAAAATCGGCCGAAGGCCGGTTCTTCCTAAATTACAGGCTCGCTCTCGGTCGGTCGCCAGGAAAACATCGGCACCTAAATGGCAGGAAAGATCATAACATTGACTGGAATAGGGGCTAAAGGTTATAATATCGCCAAGTGTCATAATATATCCAAATTGATGGGACTAAAGATGTGGAAGAATGGGGTAAAACAAAGAAAAGAAAAACAAAATTAAGTATAATTATAGTTAATTAGTTTATTGTGCTTGGTGTTTTACGTGCTTGTGGTTTAGTGTGGTCCGACCCGATATACCCAAACTGGTTTATTTGCCACCTGGTTTATGTTCTTGATTTTATACCCTTTATGTTTGTTAGAGATAGTTAAATCGGTTTATTTGGGAATGTATATGTTTATGTTATCATTATTTATATATTTTGATTTCTCCCTTAGTATTATTATTTTCATTATTATTATTATTATTATTTTATTATTATTTTATTTTTTATTTTTATTTTTTATTCATTATTTACTTTTTTGGCACTGTCCATTTTTTTGGCACTGTCCACTTTTTTGGCACTGTCCACTTTTTTGGCACTGACCACTTTTTTGGCACTGTCCACGTTTTTGGCACTGTCCACTTTTTTGGCACTGTCCACTTTTTTGGCACTGTCTACTTTTTTGGCACTGTCCACTTTTCCCAGCGCAAAATGTATATTATCAAGTTTGTCGGGCTTTTACTGTTATTTGTATTTTTCCTATAATGTAAAGTGTGCTAAATGCTTGAATTGCCAAAGTGTTAACTCTCCCAGACATATATGACGCGATCGAGTCATATGGCAGAGTGAACCAAAAACTCATATGACGCGATCGCGTCATATGGACTTATTATATTGCTAGAAAATAAGTTTATGACGCAATTGAGCCGGTTTTTTGGCTGGTAAGTCCGATAAGTTAGATGTACATGTGGAAAAATCTAGCAACCCCCTAGCGTCCCTGTGAGGGCCCCGCGGTGGTAGAGAGAGTCAGTTTCTTCCCATCACCCAGCCTAGTAGGTGGGTGTGTGCACACTTTAAACCAAGGGGCCTCCATTTTGCCCAGCCCTGGCTGGTATTACCGCCCTAATATAACCCAAACGAAGTGCTATAATCGTTGGGTTAACGATGGATTATTGTGTTATTCTTATTTAGGGTATAAAAACCATGTTAGTGAAGTGTTTTGCTAGTCTGGTGTACGTGACCAAGGTGGGCTCCATGAGGGGCCATGGTTTCGCTTGTTTGTGGATCACTTACATACCATATTGAGTCAATTATATTGCTATTTTCATTTGAAGTAGTGTATTTTACTTGTATAAGTGTTTATAGTGAAAACACTTGTATTACTGATCGAGCATTCTCTGGTGTAGGCTACGTGACCAAGGTGGTGGAGGGAGGGGCCATGCTTTTTGCCAAACGTTTTGCTTGTTTGTGGAACACTTTCATATAAATATCAGTCAATTATATTGCTATTTATCCGTTCAAGTAGTGTATCTTACCTTGTATTAGTGTTTCTTAGTGAAAAAAATTTCATTATTGGTCGAGCATATGTCGCCATGCTCCCTCAGCCCTGTGCATTTTTGTTCGATAATTTAGTGGTGGAAAGTGCTTGCATTTTTGCTCGATAATTTATTGGTGGAAAGTGCTTGGGAGGTAAGTTTTTTATGGGCAAAAGCACTCTACATATACGGCTTGGTGGCCACGAGGGAATCTCAGCGTGTGAGTAAGTACAGTCAACATTTTGGTGGTGGTGGTGGTGGTGTGGTGGAGATGGTGGTGGTGTGGTGGTGGAGATGGTGGTGGTGGTGGTGGTTGGTGGAGATGGTGGTGGTGGTGGTGGTGATGGTGGGTGGTGATGATGGTGGAGGTGATGATAGAGATGGTGGTGTAGGTGGTGGAGATGGTGGTGGTGTTGGTGGAGATGGTGGTGGTGTTGGTGGAGATGGTGGTGGTGTTGACACCAATAGGGTAGGGTCCCTTTTCTGACCCGGGGCCAGGTCAGAAAATGAACCCAACCCAATTTGTGTCAACACCACCACCATCTCCACCAACACCACCATCATCCCCACCACCACCACCACCATTTATTATTTTTATTATTTTTGTGTTTAGGCCTATTTTATTATTTGTATTATTATTATTTATTATTATACCTGTTATTCCTGTGTATGGGATCACCCATAAAAAAGTATTTATATTTGTATTTCATTTATATTTTTGCTTTATTATATTATAATTTATTATTATGTATTATTATTATTATAATTATATTATTATTATTATGATTTATTATTATTTATTATTATACCCAACATAAATGTCCCCCACCACAAACTCTTATTATATATAATTAGATATATATATATATCTATATATATATATATATATATATAGATATGAAATAATATTGTATATATTTATATATATATATATATATATATATATATATATATATATCTATATATAATTATTATATATATATAATATATATAATCTATAATCTATATATATAATATAATTCGTGTTTATGTAGTTATCTATGTTATGCCCCCTCCCCCTCCCTCCCCCCCCCTCCATCCCCCTCCCTCCCCTCCCCCTCACCTCCCCCCCTCCCCTCCCTCCCCCTCCCCCCTCCCTCCCCCCCCTTATACCTCCCTCCCCCCTCCCCTCCCGCCCTCCCCCCCCCTCCCTCCCCTCCTCCCCTTCCCCCTCCCCCCATATATATATATACATATTATATATTTTTTTATTTTTTTTTTTTTTTTTTTGGGTTTGGGGTGGTGGTGAGGGTTATTTTTATTTTTATTTTATTTTTCTAATTGTTAGATGGTATAAATATATATTGTATATTATTTGTTATATATATATATATATATATATTATCTAATATTTATATTTATATTAGATATATATCTTATAACTGAATTCGCGTGTGTGTGTATGGATTATCTGATGTTATGCCCCTCTCCCCCCTCCCTCGTCATTGCCGACGCCAACCCCCATTATACTACCCCTCCCTCCCCTCCCCCTCCTACCCCTCATCCCCCCCTCCCGTTTCCCCCTTCCCCCTCCCTCCCTCCCCATTTATACCTCCTACTACCCCCCTTGCCCTCTCTTTTCTCCCTCTCCTCTCCCCCCTCCCCCACACGTATATAATTATATGATATATATATATATTTTTTTTTTTGTGTTTTTTTTGGTGGGGTGGGGTTTTTTTTATTTTTATTTTGTATTTTCTAATTGTAGATTGATATAATATATATATATATATATATATATATATATATATATATATATAAATATATATATATGTATAATTGTTGTTATTGTATTTATCTAATGTTATGCCCCTTCACCCTCCCCCCCTTCCCTCTCCATTCCCCTCCCATTTCCCCTCCCCCACCCCATATATATTTATGTATGATATATATATATTTTTTTTTGTTTTTTTTTTTGTTTTTTGGGGGGTGGTGGAGGGTTATTTTTTATTTTATTTTTATTTTTATAATTCTAGATTTATATAATATATATTATATCATTATTTATATATATATTATATCTATATATATAGTATCTATATATATAATATAATTCGTGTTTTATTATGTATTTTATCTATGTTATGCCCCCTCCCCTCCCTCTCCTTTCCCCCCATTATAATCCCTCCCCCTCCTTCCCCCCCCTCCCATCCCCTCCCTCACCCTCCCCCTTCTAACCCCCACCATTATACCTCCCTCCCCCCTCCCCGTCCCTCCCCCCCCTCCCCCTCATATCATATAATATATATATATATATATAGTTTTTTGTTTCTATTTTTTTTATTTTTTTTTTTTGGGGGGGGGAGGGTTATTTTTTATTTTTATTTGATTGTTCTAATTGTGTTGAGATTGATATAATATTATATAATATATAATATATATATTTCTATATATAATATAATTTGTGTTTAAGTATTTATCTAGTGTTATGCCCTCTCCCCCTCCCTCCCCCCCCAATTTTATACCCCCCTCCCTCCCCCATTATACCTCCCTCACAGTCTCCCTCCCCCCCCCTCCCCCTCCCCCATAATAGATATATATATATATATATATATTATATTATATATATTTTTTTTTTTTGGGGGTTGGGGGATTAGGGTTATTTTTTATTTGTATTTTATTTTATTTTTCTAATCGGAGAGTGTATATAATATAAGTATATAGTTATATATATATATTAGACTGTATATTATATATATATATATTTATTATATATATATATAATATAATTCCGTATGTAGTGTATTTAATCTAAGTTAGTGCCCCTCCACTTCCCCATTTATACACCCTGCCCTCTTCCCCCAGTTTTTATACCCCCATCCCCACAGATATAATTCATTCATTCATTCAATCATCACTTCCGAGGTTCGGGGCACACTGTCTATTCACCCATCCTCATCATTTCGACCCCATCATTCCTCATCATCACTCATTATATACAATAAAAAAAAAAATAAAATATATAAAATCGAATTTCTATCATTTTGCACTACAGGGGATATATAGGCCGCCTGGGTGGAAGGATGGAGGAAAACCATCTCTAAAAAAATATAATAAGTGGTTCCCACGTTTTTTTGCAGTTACCTCTTTGGGGGGCTTGGAAATTTGCACATATTTCTCTGGTTGTGTACACCACCACATCTTATATATATATATATATCTATATATATATATATATATATAGATATATATATATATGCTATATGTAATATGTCTACTATATCCTTAAAACCTATATCCAACACACATACATGGTACCCCCTATTACCCCACTTTACCACTCTTTATATTTTGTTGGACACCTTGTACTTGATATAATTTTATATCCCCCCCTCTCCCATCATATAACTAAGCATCTATATATATATATATCTATATATATACGTCAATCACTGTATATATATATATTGTATTTATATAGTATATATATATATATATATATATACATTACTTCTCCTTTATGTTAACGCTGTACAATAGACATGATTTCTGAATTTATTGACTGAAGATTACCTGGCTTTGCACTTTTGTTTTTTTCAGGGTCCAAGAGTCAGGAGACATGTTCTCCTTCTCGTGGGCGACAAGGCGTGTCCTTGTCTCTTGTGGCAAAGATATACAACTGTAGAGACCACATTCTCATATATTTCATAACAATACCAACTGCCGTGCCCGAATACAATTGCGCATAGGGTGGTCAAGAACCAATTACTCTATATTATTGTGTTTCCCCATTCGGAAAAAGAGCACTGTATTTTCAGCCTTACGCCGTGATATATACAGCTGATATCCCCCCCCCCGCTATACGACCAAATAACGCAACCACGAGGTGGGGAACAGCTCGGAAACCGGCTAGCATCGCCGGAACAGGAGACGTTGTTGAAGCGTAAATATTCGCATTTTGGATCTTCATTTCAAATAATTCATAGCGAAAAAAGTATTGGTCCTAGGGAACTTCTAAGTTTATTTTTAAATCATTAGCATTATTTGCCCGTATTCAGTCAGCCCTAATATTTAAAACCATACATTTCGTAGCAACGAAAATAAATCGGAAATTGTTATAAACCATATCAATCAAAATCTCAGATTTTTTTTTTTTTCGGTCACTGCAGGGAAACAATTGTGCATAGCTCGCGAACCAATTATGCGTATATTATTTTTGTTTTCACCATTGGAAAGAGTCACAAATTTTCCAATTACGGTGTGTAATATATACAGTCTATAGATCGTTATCCGAGCAAATTAACGCAAGCCACGATGGGGGAAATCGCTCGGACACACCAGGCTAGCATAGCCGGAACAGAGATGGGTGAAGCGTACAAAAATATTCGCATTTTGGCTCTTCATTTTCAAATAATCATTTCATAGCGCATAAAAAGTAGTTGTCCTAGGTAACAACTTCTAGTGTGTGTTTGTTACTCATCAGCATATTTTGCCGTTATTCATACAACCTAAGATTTAAAACCATACATGTTGCGTAGGCAACGAAATAAAATTGAATATATTGTTTATTTAATACACATCGATAAATCACAAAATCATATATTTTTTGTTTTCGGTCAATGCTTGAGTAATCCACTATTGAAGATAAACAATATTTGTGCGTTGTCAGATTTGGAAAGCCAGGAGAAATAAAACTACTAGTACTTTGAGCAGTAAAAAAAAAGAATTGGTAATCACTCACAATTTTAGGATGCTAGGACGGGTGGGGAAGACAATTTGCTTGGGAAATAATTGCTATTCCGGATCTCATTTACACTTTTCATATTTCGATTTGTATTTACATTTTTTTTTTTTATTCATGTACTATAAAATTATTCCTTCTTTCCCATTGATATATCGCTACATCCCAATAAACAGCATTTTGGTGGATGGAAACTAGCGCGATAAAATTGTAAGGTCTTCGACA